>QGMI01000732.1:0-20313 GCA_007821535.1 Lachnellula occidentalis | reverse complement strand
ACCCGACCCGACCCATGGGACGGGTCCTAAAACCCATAGGTCGGGTCCTAATATCTATAAGGACCCATGGGTCGGGTCCGGGTCCTAACCTTGGACCCATGGCGACCCCTAGTCCGGAGATGTCTTGAATGAGAAATAGGGTGACATGACTGTTCTAGATCTTATAATGAATCTGATGGAGGTAACGGAGGTTGATGTGTTGGTTTCTTTTTGTAGTACTGTGTCGATTGATTGATATGGCTCAGGTGGACATGCCTCCTATGATACCTAGACATTGGAATGAATATTGACCGGTTTGTTCTAAGCAGAAGATACTTCATACTGAAGCTTTTATAGTCTAGCAGCCTTAGTCTAGACATACTAAGAAGAGAGGTAGCATATGGATCCCTGGCTATAGGGAACAAATTTTACTTGTGTCAGTATTAGCAACTACCTAAAAGATTGGAGGAAGTAGAAAATAAAAAGTGTATAAAAGGCTCGTGTTTGAAACATTTCAGAAGATCAATTCAAGCTAAAGCTTATGCTTCCAGCAATGGCAAAGAGGGTTTGCGTGGTATGAAATGATATACTCGCATTTCTTCTCCTTGCTACCTGTCTAAGATCTTCAATCTTCAATTCAATGTCATCCGATGCCAACTCCCAATATAATAAACACACCAACCGTGCGCCACATATTAATAACAGCAAATTTCTTCTTGACAGCAAAACCCATTCTAAGCGTAAGCGCACGTACAAAAAGCAACTAGCATAACTAGAAAGGAGATAGAGCTACGAGCAATAAACAAGTCTCGAGCATAGTAATACACCCCTTTTATGCTGCAGAGCTTACACGCATCGCCACCTGACTCCTTCTTTTAACTTGTTTTTTGCTCTTAGCAAAGAGTAAAGCTCAATTTGAAGGTTTTATAGCATAGTACAGCACATAAGCCGCTGATCTTAATAGTGAACTCTGAATTCCTGTTCCTAAGAATATGGATTGCGGAGTGGGGTTTGGGGAAAAGATTCACTTATTCTCAACATCGCACCACCCACCTAGTAAGATGTAAAATTTTATATGCTCCAGCCAAAGATATCAAGAGGTAATGAAGCTGAACAGAACAACCCCCAATCACACAGTGTCTGCACCCTATGTGACGAAAGGGTCGGAAAAGCTTGTATTCACACACACAGCTTTACCACCTCTCTGCAAACCGCAAAATTTGAATTCAACTCAAACAACGCAAGCAAACGAGGATCTTGACCGAACAAAGATGTCTTTTCTTGACAACAGCTCTTCACTTGACAGCAACCCCACCTTTCAACCTCCCTCACTTGAGAAACAAGAGCATGAAGGTCATCTCAAGCTGGACCATGTACCTCAGAGTATTGGAGTAATCTATAAGGATATCTGGAAATTAGGCAATGGCCTTCTCCATACAAGTTTCATGGTGGAAGTAAAAGTTATGCAAGGTTAAAGCCGAGAGATATCCATTATCCGTAGGTATTTCATAATAATTTCAGCAACCTGAGAATGACTAATTGTTGAATATAAACCAGTCTAGTATGAGTCTAGTATGAGGAGAACCACACACGGCTTATAGTAGAAGACATTAGATAGAATGTGGTGTACGTGGATAAACGAGATCAGCTCGGGTTTCCCTTTCATTTATATACTCCCCCAAACCCACATTTTTCATTCAAACCCAGCTCAGCTCTCTACGACTACGCGTAATAAGATCTACCTCACCGCACTAGATGACCGAGAAAGAATAGCAAGCAAATAAGTCCTAGACCAGTAAACTTTATATATAAAAACCCCGCCTCCCAAGAAAAGAGGAAAAGACAGACAATTCCTAATAAGACAACAGAACGGGACTATCTGTTGGGCACAACAAAAGAAACAAAATACACGTATCTTCACTTCCAGCAAAATATTTCCTAGCTTCGAAGTGGGATCAAGTGGCATAAGATGCTTGGTTAAAGAAAGCTGGGCGGGAAGTTTAACTGGTTGAGAGTGGGGGATTTTGACAGCAGAGATACAACTGACTGCAAATAAATGTCATCGTATGTAAAGATCGGGACTCAGCCACCCGCTCACTAAAGAGGGAAACTAAATGCAGATAGCTAGGTTTCTGACAGGACCAGTGTGAAATGAATAGCTTGGAGCTCGAGCTAGGATGCACCACACTGACGGCCCTTCAACATCGCAGTTTCTAAGTTCATGGCCCAGCTCAAGGTGCCGGGGAAGGGGTTTTATACCTGTGTCGTGGATTTTGCCACAGGGGATAAATCCACGGGGGGTGGTTTGGAGGGGGCCATGTCACTAGACCGATGGATGGTAAACGTGGTTTATACAATATTCAATATCAAGAGAAGCAGGAGTGATGGAAGGGAGCAGTTTGCCGGGGACGGACAAAAATCGAGTAATGTACTCGAACATTTCTCGTCAACTATTCATTCCCCATCAAACAGCATCTTACATCCTCACTTCATTTCTTCCCCGCAGCCTCCAACGCAAATCTAATAGCAGGGACCTCCTCACCGATCTTCAAAATCGGCGGCTCGGGACCTAGTGGCGTGATACTGAAAGGATTGATCTATTTTCCCATTAGCTTCTACTCCTCACCCCTCATCCCCCAGCACCAAATCAACAAGAGAAAGAGAAAACTTACATTCGTATGACTCTGCGTATAATGCTTCTTGATATGATCCCACTGCGTCGTCTCCCCAAACGCCGGTATATTCCAATACAACTCCCTCAACCAACGATGAATATACGGATACCCAGACCTCACATCCCTGATATTCGTCTTGAAATGCTGCACATACACGGCATCGAACCTTATCATCGTAGTATACAACCGCACGTCCGCTTCTGTGATGTCCTTGCCGTAGTAATACGGACCATCGGTGACGGTAGAAAGGTGTTTCTCAACGCGGTCGAGCGAGGCGAAGAGTGATGTGCAAGCTGCTTCGTAGGCGGACGCTGTGGTTGCGAAACCGGATTTGTAGACGCCGTTGTTGATTGTATCGTAGGTCCAGGTATTTGTTTCCTCGATTTCCTTTTGTAGCTTTGCTGGATACAGATCCACCTTTTGGTATTTCTCATCAATCAAATCATCAAACTGTGCACCAATACACACATCAGTACCCATCCATGCCAATGTTTAAGCATGCTTGCAGGAGAGGGAAAGTACATACCTCGGTATAAAACATGCGAATAATCTCACTACTCTCATTACTCACAATCCTCCCGCTCTTCACATCATACAGCGTCGGCACCGTAAAGCGCCCCTTATACTCCGGATCCACACTGAAATACACATCCCGCAAGTACTCGAACCCCTTCACCGGATCCGGGCCCACGTTCTCGCCAGGCGCATCTTTGTCCTCTGCTGTCGCGAACCGCCAGCCCTTCTGCTGCATGTGCCAATGTACGCCGGTGTAGGGGATGATGTCTTGCAGGCCTTTGAGTTGGCGCACGATGAGCGCGCGGTGCGCCCAGGGACATGCGTGGGAGATCTGTTTTGCAGGAACACGAGGCGTTAGTAAATCAGCTGATGATACTGCATTGTACTGTAGTAAAAGCAATTGGAGCAAAGAGAGGGAGGACAGACGTAGAGATGATACCGTCCTTTTTCCGGCGGGAACTCCCCTCCCTTCTTAATGAAATTCCGGAATTGAGATTGTCCTCTCTTGAACTCGCCACTCTTATCGTTGGGCGCTACCCAATTGGTGATTTTCTCTTCGGCCTACAGTATTGTTCATTCATTCGTTAGCACTGCAGCTTCGTACCCTTCTGTGTACCACTTCTTGGCATACAGTACGTACCATTTTCGCAATGCTGCTAGAAAAGAATGCTTTGGATGTTGGCTTCGAGCTGAAATTGAGCTTTATGGAAAGTGTCTGCGTTCTGGAGAGCATTAATTAATTGGAGGTTGAGGGATATCTGATTGTTTATATGCGATGGATTGGAGGAGGGGTAGTGGATTGGTGTTGATGCTGTAAGTCGAGCTAGCTTGTTTGTAATGATGACGATACAGCGTTGGTGGGGTCCAGATGTCTGACTAAAAGGGACAGGGGGATCAAAGACTTTCCAAAGAAAAAGGATGTTAGTCAGTACGCCTCAATTTGTAGCTCATAATAGTTTATATGATGGATGGGGTGTATCGAATGCATTCTATCTCTCATAAAAACCTTGCCAAAGCAATCTTCATCTCATCCACGCCAGCCAATCATCAAGATTTCTCTAGTCATTTCCTATCATAAACGTCGCCACAATCCCATCATTCATTCATCATTTGCTCATCTTCATGTTGATAAAAGGAACCTCGACATCCTCACCATCCTCATCCTCAACACATACCTCAAAAATAACATTCTTCTGGTGATCTGGCACCGGCTTTTTCGAGATGAACGCCACCAAATCACTCAATTTCATGGCGTACCTGTCCTTGAGCTTGCTGGGTTGAAAGAAATTCGCGTACAGAAGACTAACTCCTGAGCTCAGCATGGTGATAGTAAGTCCCTTTTCGTCGAAATGGTTGATCAGTTCCTGCAACGTAATATCGTTGACCTCGAAACGGTCCCAAAGTTTATCGATATAGACATCGCCGGTCTTGCCCTTGTACTTGTCCTTCGGACTCGCAACTGGTTCGCTGAAGCCGAAGAATGGGAGAGCGAGGTTTATGAAGCCGTTCTTGTATTGCTCGAGGTCGGTCTCGCCGTCGACGACTTTGTAAAACTCGAGGATGACCAATCCAGTTACCAGAGCAGTTGTGGTAGCAATGGCGGGGATGATCTTTCCAGCGATGAACTTGGTCTTGTGTCTATTGGCAAGCTCGATCTTGTAATTCTCAGCACGCAAATTACTTGCGGCCGTGATGAAATCTATGTGGAAGTTGGTGTCATCATCCTTCTCAAAATCAACTGGTTGAAGCTTGAAGCCAGCCAGTTGGTTTGGTGCTGGAAGCTTGTCGGTAATATCTTGCAATTCTGCGTTATCATCGAAGGCTCCTGTGTTTGCATTTGGATCCTAATACGAATTAACAATCATGATATTCAAAAGGAATAAATGTTAACATACCGGTTCGCTATCATCAGCCTGGATCTTGATGGTAGAATTTGGCGAAAAGTCAGGAATGATCATATTATCCAAAACCTTTTGAATCGCGCTTGCATCCAAGCCCTTGGTGTTGATTCCATAGTTGAAAGCGTGGAGGTTTGCCCCCGCAACGATGAATGTCCAGTGAAACTCATTCTTGGGGTCAAATTTCAATGCATCTGGCGCACGTTTAGGTCCCGACCAGAATGCAGCACCACTTGACGATGTAGAGTCCTTGGGGAAATTATACAACAGTTGCTGAATGGCATTGTTGTATTGCTTCTCAAATTGCAGACGAGCCCATTTGATGCAGTCCTCAACACTGAGCGGCTTATCATCGACCAAGAAATCCCGAATCATCTCAAGAGTAGCCTTCTCATTTCCACCTTGCTTCAGAGTTGTCTCGAGGTAGTTTGGTTGGTTGAGGTATAGATTGACAGTCTCGGCAGGCTTGACGAAATACGACTCGAACAGTTCACGGGCCCAAGCAATCGTATGCTCAATCTTGTTCGGGAAACTCCGCAGTGTGCACATCGGGAACGACTGCTCCGGGGGGTCTTGCGAGCTGGAGTACGACTCGGTTAGATGTGGGATGATTACTTGGGTATTGCCCTTGGTGCCCAAAGTGCCGCTCTCCAGGAGTGGCTTCCGGAAGTAAACACATCTGCGATCAACATATGTACGCGCCTCCACATTATCCAGAGCATTAGTAACTCCATCTAAGGAGTTCCAGAAATCCTCATGGAAAATGTGCTCCGTGTCTTGGCCTACCCGGTCTCGCATCGTTACAATATGGCCCTTAAGGTCCGGATTCATCGCCTGGACCGCTTCAGCGGCACACTCGCTCTTCAACTTGCCAACATCCTTGGGTCTAAAGAGGAATTGACGGTTCAAATTGCTCTTCTCGATCGAATCCATATCCGTGACACTGATCTTCCCCTTGGGGCCAACAGCGAGACCAATCATTGCCCAGTTCTTTAGCATCTCACAACCAATAGCACCGGCACCGACCAGAAACTCTTGGATATTGGCAAGTTTTTCTTGGTATTCTCGGCCAAACACCGCGATTTGACCATCGTATCTGGAGTTCAGGGGCTTGCACAATTCCTCGGATCTCGCAGAATTCGAAGGCAAAGACTCCAAGGAATCAAAATACAGCCATTGGTTGATCGGATGGAACTTCCCTGAAACAGCCTTCAAGACTTCTTGAGCAGCAAGTCCACCAAAGAAAGCAGCCATAGGACTTAGATCACCCTGCGCCTGATAACTGAGTTCTGTGAGCAATTTCTCGTCCACGTCAACATCCAGCTTTTCCTTCTCCGCAAACGCTTTAGCAGAACCAATAACGACTAAAGCATCCTCCTGATGCATTGGGCGTGGGAAGTGGCCATGCTTTTCGGCAAACGCGTGCAATGCTTGAAATCCAATATGAAGTTGTTGAGGTCGGTCGAATTTGGCGTAATCGGAAATCAAGAATTCTGGGGACTTGAGGGAAGTAGACATAGTCTGGAAGTCAATAAACTTGGGCATCTTAACCTGCTGGTACATGCCACCCTTCTTGTATGTGCCGAGTCCACTGACATCACCGATAGAGAACGTATATGGGCCCTTGACCGTAACTTTTCGCGGATCCGACATGTTCAGTGCCTCCATACCCACCAGCTCGGTAAAGGTAACAAAGTCCCCATCTTCAAGGCCGTGTCGTGTCTCATCTAGGGCAGATACCAAGCCTTCCTCATCAATGCCAGCAACGATTCCACTGACTGGTGTCTCTCCTGTGGGGTCGAGAACGGTGAACTTGGGGCCGAAGTCACAGAATATTGACCCAAACAACCCAAATGTATCCGCTACCACGAGGTAAATGCCCTTCGAGTGTAGGTAATCGCCGATGATGATTTGGTCCTTGATCGGGGTATTCGTAAGAACGACGACTTGGTATTGATCGAATTGGGAGAGGTTTGAGGTCAGGCTGTAGACGTTTTGTTAGCAGATGAAGATAACAAACAGAGGGGGATACTTGCCTGTCTGATTGATGAACTGAGACAGGAGTGTATGCATTCAGCTCCGCAACGCGAGGCGCCGTGACAGCGGCTCTAGGCTTTCCAACATCCTCTGGGTGAAGAAAGAACTGCGAGGAAAGATCTGAGATAAGTGCGGGGGCGGGGTCGTAAACCGTGAGGCTCTTGACACCAGCCAGCGCAATATTCTTCGCAATCTCAACACCGAGCCCTTTCAGTCCGACGATGAGCACGTTCGACGCGCTCATGCGTTTCATAGCCTCATGTCCAAGTACGTAGAGTTGTCTGCTGTATAAAGATTCGTCGATGTCGTTCTTGCCTACCACCGACTCATCCACCTGCATCTTGGTATCCATGTCGACGTCTTTTGTGCCCTGCGTAACAAGAGAGTCAGTAATGCTCAGGCAAAAGTAGCAGACGATATATCAAAGTGCCAGCTCGCAGGTTGATTGTTTACAGTATGGAATAGAAAGTGGCCAACTTACAGCCATGGTCTTCTTATGTGGCGGGGATACTTGCGGGTTGGACAACTTGCGTTTCCCCAGCTTGCTCTCACCGTTGGGAGATACCTGGGCGGGAATCTTGACGTTTGTTTGATGTGACAGGTAGGTTCGAGCTCTGGGTCCTTGATGGGTACCAGATCTTGAACCACTCGAGGAAGTATGGACTGGACTGTAACCTAGCGGTTTTGATGGGTCGTAGAGAGAGAGACGGACGAAGTCTTGGTTGTGCAGTTAATGGTACGTGAGGATGCAATATGGGAAAGAGTGTCAATATTGTTTTTTGTGAATGCAACAGCTGCAGCTCGTTTGTTCTTCAGCCTCAAAACATCGAAACGTCTAGGAGGAGCTTGCCGATGACATATCAGCGTCCCGCAGAAGGTGTTTTGCCTCAAATAGCAGGCAGCCGCGGCTGAGTCATGGAATCTATCGATATTTCCAGGTTATTAATCTTTTAGCCTGGAGTTTCTTATAAACTCTCGTTTCTTACGCAATATAATCCATAATTCATGATGATAAAAGGTACAAGATAATAATCTTTCACATCATCTGGGTCATGCTTTCGTATCAATAATCATCAGGCATTATTCATAACGGCGTGGTACAGTATCAAGGGTATCTTCGGCTCATAATCGTCCGACCCCGCTATTTAAAGGATTTCCAGGTGAGGGGAAATTTTCAATGATGGGATGAAAGTGAAACGGGCAGCTGGGATCTATATCACCCACGAAAATACCCCGCCCTCTCTTCTCGGGGACCTTCCGGATAAGTCCTGCATATCAATGTCAATTCGTTCCTATTTTCACGTGGCTGTGGCGCTTTCGTTGGTACGGGAAGACATTGATGTTCCATTGGGTCGGTCGTGATCGATGCAGAGGAAAAGGAGGTGGTCACAATAGAGCATGCAAATGGATGTGGGCTTCAAGGAATCCTTTCGTTGTTGTTTCCCTAGCTGCCTGCTGATTTTCCCATCCTCGGTGCTAACCTGAGCTACCTCGCCCTTAAGCCCTAGTCTATAGAGAAAAGAAGAGTGTGTCCAAATGAAGAGTTGTTTACTCAATCTTCTGGAGCTCGACATCGCTACGGGATTGTTACTCGCAGGTCTATGAGATATATTGCAGGGGTGACTTACAAGATGAGGGACGAGTTGGGTGGGATTGCCCCAGGGAAACCACTATGCATGGAATATTAGCTCTGCGAGCTCTGGGTACTCTCGAAGTGCGTCAAGATCTGGAGAGTATGGTTTCCAAGCCTGGGACTACACAGGATGTGGGGGAAGGACCGATTGTGTACAGGTAGAAAAGGGGACTCGAGAGTTATAGACATACCGGTCACCATAGCCGTAGTCACTGCAGATGTTAGCATTGACTGAGTTGGATGTCCTGAGAGCTTCCGCAGCTTACGGTGTGATGTCCAATGTGGCCTTCTCGCCAACCTTCATGGTAGTAACACCCTCATCCCAACCTGTGTTCAGCGGTCAATGGATTTCCCAATGCTAGTAGATGGTTGGGAGCATAGATATACCCTGGATGACCTTTCCAACACCAATTTTTACGACGAAAGCACCACGGCCGACAGAGGAGTCGAATCTGGAAAGAACTATGTCAGTATTTGGACTGCAGGGGTACGCATTGATAGCTTACTGGCTTCCCTTGTTGCCCGGCTTGTTTGTGTCCTTTATAAATCCGGTATATTCTATGGTAACTGTATCACCAACCTTGGGCGCGGGTCCGCTGCCCTCTGAAAGAACGGTCTTTGTGACACCCATTGCTGCTGTTGTACCTGAGAAGTTTCGAGTTCTATAGCTGGGAGAGAGCGTGGAAGTGGGGGATCTGGCAAATCTTGCTGAAGAGAGTTGAAGTCGACGCTGGAGGATTGCAAGAGATTTCATATATGTATGCGGAGGGGGTAACAGTATTTGGAGGTGGGGAAGACGCGAAGGACTTATATACTCCAATCGGCGTAGGTAGTTCAGGTCGAAAGGAAAGTTTTGGACGCGGAGCCCTTCCTAGTACTTCCGGCAACCTCAGTAGTGGGGCATGGCTTGGGCTTGGTACCGCACAAGGTCTCTGGCAGCTGCCCTGTCGGATTTCTCATTTAGATTGGGTTGCTACGGAGGTGTGGTTTGCTGGCTCGCTTGGTCTTGCCCCCTCAATCTCCTTGCCTTACAGGAGTATGTGAGTCTTCTCAACATCGTTCAGGCTGACCATCCCTCCCTGGTCTGGTATATACATCATAAGGTACATGTCATATATAAATAAATACCTTAGAATTAAGTATACCCGAGGTGTAGGAAGTTCCTTACATCAAGGATCGCCCTTAGTTCTTCGCCGGTGCTGCAAACAATGGATCCATGTACGGACGTAGGTTTTATAATGGTACCATGCCATGCCATGTATGCCCGTCATCCAGCCAGGGGGATGCCTCCCGGAGAACGACAGACGAAGACAAAGTTCGACTCCACCAAAGTGTTAATAACCGCACCACGCTGGATCCTTTTAATCGCACTTACCGCCAATAATCGAGATGTTGCAATTGCTTTCGCATCATGCCATATCATTTTATATCGTTCCTTCCCGTTCCCCACATATTAAACCGTCTCAGCTCGATGCCTTCTGCCACCCACCACAACCAAATATATATACTCGTATGTATGGTGCTACTCGTCCGCAGATCACCTTCAGCCTGCCGCTGCACCGCATCGATAGGTGCAGCAATGACTTGCCTCATCTATGCATCTTGCCCCTCCAGGCGACGATTGCACCTGTGGCTTTTCTTCCGGTATGATCGTAATCGGCTTCCCGCCGGGAGGCGTTGCCAAGTGCAGACAACGGCTGGCCTAGACATACGCACTCAAGACAGTCTGCAGAAACCTTACCACCACGAGCCGCAGCCAGACTCCAGAGCGCATTCAAGATATCGCCTTACTCAACCCAGACTCGTTGCCTGGCAGCTAGATTTGCCACTTTGTACCTTATATTATAAGTATAGGCCTAATGCGGATTATATAGCATGGTATGATAGCATGATATGATATGATATGAGACTACTAGAAGGCCAGGCTTTGTAGAATGGCTTTTTGGTGGGCTGGCTCTCCCCAATCTATCCTTGGGCCTTCCGAAAAAGCCAATCAAGAATAAGAAGTAAAAGTAGTAAGTGGAGTAGAAGTAGGCTCTATAATAAGTGCAGTACATTACCATAAAATACGCCGATTAGCTTTAGCTTACTATAGTATGTAGCTGAGGTCTCTGCCCTATCCTGTTCATCCTTTCTCCTCCAGGAACACTGCAGGAAACTACCGGCGCTCGACGTCGGCTGCACCAGTCGGGAGAAAGAAGCTTGGGCATCAATGCAAGAAACATGTCGCGGAAGTTTTCTTTCCTTTTTTCGACGCTTTGCGCGCATCGTTAGTGTGACTCCTTGGCCCACGCCCACGCCCCCACTGCGAGGCGATTTCATCACGTGAGGCCATACACAAAACCAATTGCACTCTGCCGCCAACAACCAGGAAAATCAAAAGAAAACACGACAACGCGGAGAAGAGGCGAAGCTCAAGGAGCGGGCTGCCCGAAGACCTGCCGTATTTGATTACTGCTTAGAGTGCTTATGAGAATCCCACGTTATACCCCACGCATATCCCTTTCTCGGAGTCTCTCCTCCATCTGCCAAAGCTGCCTGACCTCCAACTCCGCGGGGAGTTGCATATCGTCCATTGGCGGTTTTATATCAAGGGATTAACGTACATATTGATGAAAACACGAATCCCAGCTCCTGCCTGTCTTTCTGCATTGTCCGTCTGCTGCTTTCATTTTAATACTCCAGATCTAGTGAGTCCGAGTTGCATCGGGAGCCTTTCTGCCTCAATAAACCATCAGTATCCGAGGAAGTTTCCATATCTATCATGCGGCCGAAACGCTTTGGTTGGCACCGTCCACTCAAGAGAGGAAGCGCTCCTGTCGCATATGTATATTCCATACAGGGGACAGTTTACCTGGCAGTCTGGTCGAACGCTCGGCCGCGGTGGTAACAATTTCGGAGGTTAAATGGTTCTTGCATAGAGGCGTGTGATACAGAGTTGGGCTCCGTACGTCCGTGTGGCAGTTTCAAGCCCCAGAATACCCCTCCAACCTCGTCTCGACAAGACTCCTGGATTGAGCCATGGCCGTGAGGCTCAAATGCCCCTCCTCCAAATTGACAGCGTGGGGTACATCGATTGCGACACACGTGACCCACCTTGTTTTGTAAGCTCTGCCTTCCAAAAAGGGGACATATTGCGATTTCTATCTTGTCTCAAGTTGTCCGGATAATGGCGAGAGGAGTCTAATCCTTGTCAAGGTGATCAGCGTCACATGGACGTTGACTTGACATCATCCTACTATATCCAAGGACAGATATGACTGGTATATTATTTGGTGTAAAGATTGCAATGACTTGGAGTCAACTTGTATCAAAGCCTGCTCGTCAATTTGTCTCCCGATAACTCGAGAATCAGATCCGGCGACTCTGCCTTGGATCTCGAGATTTGTCATTGTTTCAAGACAAATAAGTAAGCTTCCCCCACCAATCTTATCTTACATCTCATGGTTAAATCAAATCCGGGCATTGCTTGAGCTTAACCTGCTGCATTCCGGATGCTCCGGTGAAGATTAAGAAGCAAAATACTTGTATATTATACTTGATTATATGCCACCACTATGCCTCGGGACCGCCGCCGCGCACATTCTTGAACTTAATTGAGGAGGGGTACATCAAATACTCGCAACTATTACTCCAAATCCCAGAAAACCGACGCTAGCGACCGTTGAAGAAAGTCTTGGCACCTTAGCTGCTGATGTTTATACGTCGCTCTGGGAAAATATTATTCCATCTTTGGACAGAGGGTGCACGTTCCGTCTAGCTCTTTCCGTCAAGTACTAAATGCCGCGCGCAAGGTTCATATCACCCAATCGAAAGACTGTCATGTTGCACAAGCCGCGAGCCGGCCAACAAGATCTGTGTAATCTGATATACCGATAGGCGTAGTGTTAGCGGCGTCGCCTGAAGCTCTCCTAAAGTCCTGGTCATTAGTATATCATCATTCTACAGCAATATCACATGCCAAATAGGGCTTCGGCGCTTTCCTTCCGCCTGAGTCCTGACAGTATCGGTCTTCGGTGCCTTCCTGATTTCCGCGTTCCTTGCTTTGCTTACCATTATTTCGGCACAGACTTGACTTTCTTCTGATCGATCATGTCAAACTTTGAAAGTCGATCCGGGCATGATATCTGACAGATCTACGTACGTTAAGCGCGGCCTTCTACTTTAGGAGAGGATCTGACAGCAACACCGACAACTGTGCCCTTGACCTGCTTCAATGGCATCTATCTTCGGATATGGATATCCGCGGTCTAACTCATAGGCCGAGTCAATATCACTAACTATTCCACCTCAAATTCAACTCATTATTCGAGCTAAATCTCAAGCTCTCAGTTGATGGTTTAGCAATACGTTTTTCGCAATTCTATCGTGGAAGTTCTCTTGTCTATTCCAATTACTTCAACCGCGGAAGAGCAACCGTCATACACGACTCGGACCTTGTTTCTTCCTGCGTGACTTGACCAACACGTCGAGATGGCGATCCGCCCTTCAAAAACGTCTACTCCAAAAGCAAGTGTACCGCAATACAATCCAATTGCCTATATACAAAGATTTTTAACAAAAATGTTCTTCCTCGAAGTTTCACCCCACAGCAATCACGAGGATTTCGGCAAATCGTGTCTTTGCTCTGAATCACAAATTACAGATACACGTATTACTACACCATGAACTTGCGGGGAAAAACTAGCCGTTGCTTCCAGAAGACACAAGTTCTTACTG
Organism: Lachnellula occidentalis; assembly: GCA_007821535.1. Taxonomy (NCBI): domain Eukaryota; kingdom Fungi; phylum Ascomycota; class Leotiomycetes; order Helotiales; family Lachnaceae; genus Lachnellula; species Lachnellula occidentalis. The sequence goes on along the minus strand of QGMI01000732.1, from coordinate 6,856 downwards.
AAGGTGGTGCCTTGTAGGCACCTAGAAATCTTTTTAATAAATCAACCCCCATACAAGTCACGCCGCCAACTAACTTCGATCAATTCACACACAACACTTCAGATGATAATATCCATAGCTAAACCCCCGCCTATCAAGGCTCTTCTTCCCCGGCACACAGTTTCATACCCATATATACCCAAACAAGCAAAAGTATTTCAACAAAAACACTCGGTTGCCAGACCGTAACGATAAACAGTCGTCCACCCTAAGACGCTAAACTTGGGAGTCATAGTAACACTGACTCTAAACAAGTGTAGTCCGTATCCCTGACTTCAAAAGATTAAGCAAAAGAGAAAGAACGAAAAACAAAATCTAAAATCAACAACTCGCTAATCACCAAGTCCGTAACCGTCAAGAGCCCTGACTATAAACTTACTATCTTCTTTTTACTTTTGCTTTTGCTTTTGCCTTTTGCTCTAAGGGATAGAGAAAGGCTGAATGTACTTAGAAGCCAAGCATATAGTAATTTTCTTACCCAATCTCTCGCTCAAGCTAGCATTACCTTGAATATTGCAAAATCGACATTCACATCTCATCACATTCCATTCCACCCTACTTCCCGTTTACGTCTACAGCAAAGCTTCCAATCCATTCATCGACATTCAGTACGGAGGCAGCTACATCCAACAAACACATTTACCGGTCGTAGAGATGTCTTTCAAGCCTAGCGAGAAAACACCGTCTCCACGAGCTGCCCTATCGACACCGCATCCTACTTCATCTTTCCTGGCTGCAAAACTACATGTTAGACTCCTACACAACGCGCTGCCCACCCAGCTCAGAAATCCGATCACGTCTATGGCGTTCAAAGGCGATTGATTACACGTCGACATGTATCTTCATCAGATCCGTCAACCAAACCTAACCACCAACCAGCCCTTGAGAAAGTAACCGCCACCTAGCAGTGCTTCACGGCTATCCAGATATCGAATTCATCTCACACTCGAACCGGCAGGTCCGTTAACCCAACTACAAGTATTATTTGAGGACGAGAAGAAAGGGAGCAAGGGGAAGACAAGCTATGTTGTTTATATCTAGGCGATAAATTATACGAATAGATAGGTAGCTATTGGAAAAGAGAGGCTAGGATATGGCCTCTGCGTAAAAATAAAGTAAAAGTCCTAAGTTAGGGATATATATAAAATTGAATTGAAACATTTGCTCTACCCTGAAGTACATGCTCCTTGCAGTTGAAGAGGGCATTGGAAGTCTTGATAATCATGTATCGTTTAAGCTAGCCCTTCCCTCAATGTTCTCGAAATTTCAAAACGTGAAGAAAGAAGGAAGGCCAGCTGTGTAGATGAGAAGATCAACACGGTCACTAAAGCTCCCTGATGCCTATATTGTGGCTACAAATCGCCACCGGAAAGCTCCAGAAAATATTCGATTTCCACTCCACAGTTCATCAGAAGCAGAAAAACAGAGCCAGACTAGGAGAGTTTAATATGTCATTATAGATCAAGTGTGACGTGGATAATGGACAAGAAACAGAAGGCAGAAAGTTGAAAGCTTGAGAGGAAATCTATCTATTGATTTGATAGCCAGCTCCATTCCTAGGCTCGCTTCGGGGGGTTTGAGCAGGATGCTGTAGCAGAGTACTAGCTAGGTACTAAGGAATTTAGACATGTAGAACGGACGAATAACACAATAAAGTCCTCCCGAGAAAGCATTCGAGATTCAGCAGCCTCAAAGCTCATCAAAGGGCAGGTGTCTGCTCTATCTGCGGAAACTTTTTTTCGGCTTCGAAGAAGAGGGAAAAATGCGGGGTAAGTTGAAACCCGATAGCAATGATTGAATTGCTGCTGGAGATTGTGAGCTGGGCGTAGCGACGGAAAGTGGTAGGTATTTGTGGGGGAGATACTTTTTGGTGTATATCAGATTAGATTTTATTGATTGTCTAGAAGCGGTTGGGAATTGAAGTGGGTGCAAGGTAGATGAGGGTTATTGAGATGAGGCGAGGTGGTTCTGAGTTCGTATTGTCAAAGAGGCGAATGGCTTCGAGTGGGAATGGAGTGTAAAGGGGAGGGGAGGCGAGGCTTTTCTGCCTGGTCTCCTCTGTGCATGAGGCTCACCAGGGGCTCGCGAATTGCTAGACCCCGCGTGGTGCTTGGTTTGCAAGTCCTTTGATCGTAGAAATACAGCGGAGTCTATAAAGTAGTCATAAGAATAGAGTGGAAGTTCAAAAGTCTGTCCCCGAGAAGAAACGGCAATGGACGAATGTCGCAAATGTAGGTGATGGTACCGCAAAGCCGAGAGTAAACAATGTATCGATAACCGTTTTGTTATTGTTGATATATGTACCTCGGCTTCTTCAAATAAATTCAAGTGGACAATAATCACGGAAGAAGCAGACTGAGGGCTTAGCTTCTTGAGAATAAAAATGGCTGGTCGATAACGTGAAAGTCGTGAAATTAAAAGTGTTGTGGTAGTCGAGAGGGCTGAGCAGATTTCGAGATTGCCTTTAAAGAGAAAACTACTTGTTCAGTAGTCTAGGAATTGTCAATTACTAAAAGACTTCGGGGGAAGTATTCTTCAAAGCCATGCGGTACGACATCTTCAGCACACGCTGTATGTTTATGTGGAATTGACTCAGCGCACTGGTTTTGAGCGCACAACGATGCGAGAGAATGCAAGGTCTTAGGCTGGCCCGGCAGCCGCAAGTGGTAAGACTGGGGGTATACAAACAATGCTGAATTGCGGGAGTAAAGTGAACATGAGATGGAATTTTGATCCTCAGCCTGACGACTGAAGTTGCCATTAACAGCATACGCCACGTCGACATTGTTATAGATAGCTTGAAACGAAATGGGACGATCGGAGATGGGAAATGGCACTGGGGATCTGTTCGCGTATTGTGGTGTTCCCAGGATACGATTCCCGAATCCTTCATGCCAGTGGGTTGGAAATCGTACCCTGTGGCAGGTTCCGCTGCAGTCTGTCCTGCTGCTACTTAAAGAGGTGACGCACGCCTACTGAAATAATGACTTGTGCGAGTCTCACTTCCTTTCCGTGGGATTCTCACGTTCTGACTTTACTCCCGACAAGGAACTATGAGGAATGGAGATTTCTTTGAAGATATCTGGGCCGTACAGGAGCGTCTGACTCCAAATTATGAAGCGGTTGTAACACAAAAGCTCACTCATCTGCAACGCTGCCGAATTTATATGTGTGTAGTGTGTACTACCAATATCTGTCCTGCCTCAATAAAGACTCAAGGCCTAGCCAGATAATATGAATCAATATATGAAATTCCACATCTCTCGCAATGAACAGTAAGACTTACCCCCCGCCACGGAAATGTAACCCCACATGTCAGCGGTTCCTTCCCTCACACTAAAGTGACTCTGCGGCACAACCACGAGGTGATTTGCATCTCGGTGCTGCAATGCAGGAACAGATCAAATGAAGATCTTTCGCGGGCAAATTTCCCCAAATGCAACGTAGACAAAAAAGCGAAGTGCATACGGACGTACGATAAATACCCAGCCCGCCCACCTCGACTTCGAGTATTGGAGTGGGGGCTGAGGTTGTGATACAGCACCGTACTGTGACAATGCAACAGAAGGATGGGAAGGAGTGGCTCATCACCCACGAGAATATAAACCACGTGCTGTATGACTTCAAAGCCGCGTTATGGAAGGTTTTCCTGTCGGGTTCAAAATAGCGCGGAAGCATCCTCTTCCATGTACCGTCCGAGATATATATATATCTTCTTACCTTTTCCCTTGCCCCGTGTCCCTCACACGAAGAGAATAATGAACAACTGCGCGACGACGAGAATTTTGCGGTAATCTATCTTTACACTTGGTGTGGGTGACACTCAGCTATAAAAGGAATGGATGGTGTAATGTTGGGTGGCAGAGTCGAAGCGATGTGAATGGATGAAGAGCCAGGTCCAGTGACCGAATTCCCAACTGCGAATTGCAACAAAAGCTAGAAAGAGGAAGGAGCTGTGCCATGCATATTTATTTTTCCACTTGCTGAGATTGGAGAATGTTGGTGTGATTGGACACGTGTTTATGGTCATGTGATACATGCGAGCCCCTTTATCTGGCCTCGCTGGCGCAAGATGAGGAAGCTTGGAATGGTGTCCAATTTGCGGATGCAATGCATTGGTGATAGCCTCATTATTCAAGATGTTTACACGGTTTTGTTTCTAGGGCCGCAGATTGGCTGTTCAGCTCAATGCCGTCCCTTTCACCTTGGCACCGAGTAGTAGTGGAGATGACACTTGAATTTGGAGTTTCCATCTACCGGCCTTAGGTTCAAGGTTGAGATGCTAATTAAATGAGACAACGCATGGCGTTCTGGAAAGAAACGAAATCCCAGATAGTGCTGAAACGGGAACGGGACGCGGGCAAGATCCGAAAACACAGACGTTGGAAGAGGCCCGGGATGATGCTGGTGATGGCTGGGTCTTTTGTCTTTTTGAAAACGCGGTGGTTAGGAAGTTGATGTAAGGGAGAGGCCCAGGAAAATGGTACTCGAGTAACGGGGAGTGGTTTGTGTTGAAGGATTATGGCATACGAGGCATGCCCAGAGTAAGCTCAGATCATCAATCAGATGGGGTGGTGTCTTCTGTAGGGCACTGAGGCTATAAAATACGGTTTTGAATTAATCATTTGATACAAATAAGATTCTGTATTTTATATTTAATACGTTTTAATCATTTAGCGTAGTAATAGTAGGGGTGTTAGGGGGTAGGGAAATACTAGGAAATATAGAATTTAGCGCCTATTATTTAGCATATTATATCAGATGCTAGTAGCAGTTTTTGAGAGGGGGTGGATACTAGGAAATATGTAGTTTAGCGCCAAAGATTAGCCCCTTTTATGTCTAATAAGGGTTTAGTTACAGCTCTATTAGGCATAGGGCGTAGGCACGTGACTTTTTCCGAAACACGTATTTTATCCTAATAAAACGTTTAAAACGCCAATGTTTCTGTATTTTATATAGATTACGTATTTATTAATCCCCTAGTCTTCTGTAAGTTAGTTCTGTTCAGGCTTCGGACGGGAAGTGGGTGGGGTTTTGGTACGTAATCTTAGGTTTCCCGAAGAAGCTATTCGTATTCCGAAAGGGCAGGCACTAAACTGCTAGACTGCTAGACTCCCGAACGGACTGCGATCTCGGCATTCTGGAACTTAATACTCCGGAGAGTCAATGACGATCGATTGAATTTTGGTATTTTAGAATTCTTCAAAAATTAAGCATTTTTCCTTTGTGCAAACGGGTCTAGACCTTGGAGAATTTTCAGGTACCAAGGAGCATTATTATTAAAGTTGCAAATCCTCTTGAAAGGAGGGCACTCCGGATGCGATCGAAGAGTCTGAAGCATGAGGCTTTCCTTTGTTCGTATCCCAAAGGGTGTGAGTTGGCGCCAGTGGTGTCTGTATTCGTCGATAGAGGGGGGAATATGCTCTACGAAGGTGCCGTAGTTTGTGCTTCTTTGTGATGGTATCAAGCTTGTGTCGGCGAAACCTCGACTCCTATCGTACACAAGTCTTGATAGATGGGAAAGCTTATCGTCTGTCCAGAGGAAAGACTTCAGATGACTTGCACAGATCTGTACCTCACAACTGTACCGCACAACTGTACACTTGCGACCGTTACGAGTATGGAGTCATGGACTATCATTTGTGGCTGGTGACCACCCAATAAAGCCGTGTATTTCAGGCTCATCACGGCATATGCGCGCATCAAGGGTAGCCCACCTTCGTGCGCGTCTTTGCAGCCACGATCATGTCAGCTCTCGATCTGCTTTTGAAGCTTTAAATAGCAAGAAAGAAGCTGTAGAAAGGTCTGACCCGTCTCGTTCGTCTCGGTCACCTCGGCCTCTTCGAAAGAGGAAGTGCTTTGTAGGTGAAGTTCGTATCAAACAAAGAGGAGAGAGAGAGAGAGAGAGAGTATACAGAGAGAAGTCTTTTTTGGTGACTTGCCTCTCAAGGCTAGGGCCCTCGCCCCTGATAATATGTGGAGAAAGCGCGCGTGTCCGTGCCCATTAGTGGTTGACTAAGTGAAAGTCCGGAGATGAAAGGCCTCTTCAGGCTGAGAACTGGCACACTCTAAAACGCGACGGCGTGCAGAGGGGAAGAGCTGATTCGGTGGTTGCGTCGACGGCGTAGCATCGCGCAAGGGGAAGAGCAAGGGGCAGCCCGAGTCCCTTACTACTACGCACCCTGCCTGCCGCACCGCTACTGTCCCGCATCGTCCCCACTCGGATCACCAAGATTTCAGGCACCGAGATGGGCTTAGATTCTGACGGAGGACAGAGGAGAGGCATATTATTTAGCCGCTTACTACTACTCTACGGTAAAGAGAACGATAACTTCACGAGGGACTCTCAAGAACAAAGAGGGAATCTTCTAATGAATCATTGCGGCGACCTGGCTCGAGTTAAGGAGGGCCGGTTGTTGGCTTCCCCGAGCCTTTATATCGATGGCGTTAGTTGTATCTGCGTACTTGTCGTGCTCTTTATCTCGCCCTGCGTCGCGGTGGACACCACGGGCCAGGGAAGAAAGAATGTGCGATCGATACAAGGCCACACACGGCCCTCTGAGATTTCCCCTAGAAGCTAGAAGTCTAAACACGGGCTTTCATCCCATCTCATAGTACCTACGTACCTATTCCGAGCAGTACGACCTCAAACCAGAGGCCGTTTTCTATCTCTAATTGTCCAGCAGAACTGCTTGCTTGCTTGCTTGCTTGCTGGCTTGCTTGAGCCTTGTTCGAAATTATTATATTTATACTTTTCAATACTCTACGGGTGCTGTATGCACGCGCCAGTACTCACGCTTACCCTCTTTGCGCCCAT
>QGMI01000731.1:0-20343 GCA_007821535.1 Lachnellula occidentalis | reverse complement strand
ACACCCCGCGCCACGCTCTCAAACCCCCCATTATCCTTTCCGCTGACATGGAAGAACGCCGTGACCAAGTCCCCCCCCAGGACCTTGGCCTGCGGACTCCCGCTCTTCGGCTCCGGGATCCGCAGGTAGATGACCTCGCGCATGGAGATCAGGTCTGCGAGACTGGCCATCAGAGGCATGAGGATCCCGGACTCGATGAACGCCGAGTGCAGTTCCACGGTTGGCCAGATGCCAATCATGGATACGATGGGTTTTTCCAGGCCCTTGTTGTCTGGCGAGCTGGTTAGGAAGCGGAAGTATTTCCCGCCGCCTTTGTTGAGTTCATCGAGACAGGTGCTGAAGACTTGCACGATTCTGGGGTCGGAAGGTGTAATGTCATTTTTCAGGTTTACGGTGCAGATTTCGAGGATTTGGGTAGTCATTTTGAGAAATATGTGGAGACTTGTTTGAAGATGTTGTAGTGACTTTTATTTATGTTTGATCTGTTATATATCTAGAGCAAGCCTAGTTTCGCCTTTTTGGATACAGTCTCCGGCAGATCTTTGAAGCATGCTTTGCTACGGGATATGGCATTGTATATTTGTCAGCGGAATATCAAAGTCTTAGCTTGAAACTAGGCAAAAAGAAATGTAGATTCGGTGATAACACCTTATTCTCAGAACTCATCTGACTACAGTAATAGATAGTCCAACTGATACCAGTAGTTACTTATATGATCACATGCCGACAATCTAATCGATAGCTAGGCAACACTTCAAACACAAAGATCTCCATGTAGGTGGGTATCCCGAGAGCGGCACAGTGAAGCTATGCATGAAAGCTTATACTTACTCCGTACAGGCCTCGGCACACTACGCCTCGGGCGCCACTGCATATGTCACGGAGTAGTAGTAGACTTCTGGAAGCTGGGAAGAAGATTTCAAGGGTCCATAAAAAGCGTTATGTATTTACGGCGTATCCAGAGTTCTTTACAATCTTTGCGGACTATAAATACGTCGGACTCGGAGTTATTGCCGTATAAAGTGAGATCCATGATTGGCTAAGTATTTATCTGGAAGCTAGAGATTTAAGCATGAAGATCAGCGGTACACTAGTAGCTACTTAACGAGGTACGTACCGAAGTTACTGAAGTTCAGTAAGTAAATAATGAACAAGGTACCGACGACGAGTGAGCCGTGTCTTGGCACCGCCACGCCGCTTAGATTCCTACTACGCCGTACCGTACTGGTATTCGCCGGCTCGGTCGCCGGTGACCGTTCTTGTTTTGCCTCCTGGGTCTTCAAGCCGCGGTAACCAGGCAACCACTTACTTCATCAGGGTCTTCCTCGCATAGCTCGTACCTAGGTAGGTAGCGCCTTGCGAGCTTGTCTTGCTTCCCCTCGATTTCCCCTCCCCTGGGCCCCCAAACTAGTAATCGTCTACGAGTGCCGATCCGCATGTCGCTCTTCTTCTCCTCTAAAAGATATTCCCGTACCAGGGGTACGGCTAATACCGTACCGTTATACAGTACTGGTCTCGAACGTGGGTGCCATGAGAGAACTAGGTTGGCTTCCTGGTACTTAGCTGTCGCTCTTCATCGCAACGTCCCCGATGTGCCCTCGGCGATCGTCACAGCCCTAGACGGCGATAACAGATAGACATTCTGCCCAATTATCGCAGCTTCTTATTGCCTTAATGCAGTTGCATTGTGCGGCGATCTTAAAAGCCTGGAAGTGTACGTGGGCCTAACCACTAGTGATTCAAATTGATTTCTACTACTACTATAGGCTATAGCATGCAAGAGATATGAAACATCACATTTTGGATGCTTATTACGAATTGCCTCTAACAGAACATCCGATTTATAACTGTATTGAGAAGGTAGGGGGGCGGAGATATCTCAGGTACGCTAAGGGTAATACAAGAGGTGTGTATCTAAAAACTCGAAAGTGGGGACTTTCAACTCATATCACGTTATTCTCTATATCCGCCTTTCACTAATCAAATCATCTATCGTAAAGCTGCTTAGTCGAGGAAGTTTCTAATCGAATTATAAGCTTTTCACGGAAGATTCTTTCGCATTATCTATTTCAGACTGACGTGCCTGTCGCAAGTTGAGCAAAGCTGAGGCTGCGGGAAACGCGTATTTCAAGATGATATTTCAAGTGATTGTGATGAGCAGATGCTTTATTACTCATATTGGTGGTCTCTTTGACGTACTCCTAGATCAGAGACGATGAAGAGGTGGTGAGAATGAGAAGCACCTACCACGAATCTTTCAAGACGCACTAAGAGGCGAGAGGTGACTTTCTTTCTTATAATCATCTCTTAAGCCGCAAGCCGTGCTATCTGCTTGGCTTTGAATGGACCAAATGACTTGTTTGATGGTCTCATGAGATTTCTATGGTCGACTGAAGCTTTCACTTTACAGCATTCTCGATGAGAAATTGCGGAAGGCTCGGATCGATTATTGGATTGGATTGTGGACAGAGAAAGTGGCGGCAAATAACATTTTGGCGTGAAGATACATCAAGTAAACAAAACAAAGACAGCATTTCGCAAGAAAAAGGAGACGCTCGCTTGAGTATCCCTGAGGTGCGAAAAGGGGTCACCTCGGCTACTAAAAATAGGAGAAACAAAACAGCTCCAGCCACAATTGAGGCGCAGTTGTGGCATGCGAATACCTCAGTATATACGCGTCGCACAAGGGAGGGGGGGATATATATTTACCATCAACAACATCCAGTCCTCCACACACATGCATACTCTTTCGAAATAGTACTCACGACCTCAAATATGGCACCCACACTCGTTCCCCTTGCTCGAAACATCGATATCCTCCGCTCGCTCATCACAGAAGAACCCGTCAAGACCCAAATACTGCGGAATGCGAAGAGAGCAGCAGTCGCAGCGGGACCTAGTGCCGCGCACCACCTGCTTCGACGCAGTTTGACGGTAAATGATGCGCAGAAGGTGACGCTGGGCGTTATCGCGGTCTATATTGTTGTTATTGCGCTGCTCTGGAATATACCGTAAGCAATGCTTTTCTCTGTTCTATTTCGTCGTCATGATTGTTTATACGCAGAAAACATGACAACTAATTCCCGAGTTAGGTATATACGCTGGTCGTTATGGCCCTTCAAGGTGAGTTATATGTTATGCCCCTCGCTGAAAAGGAACCCTTGAAACAGCGGCTCATGTATCCCTTGCGATAGATGCTCGTTATAGCCTTCCACGAATTCGGACACGCCATTACGGCTTGCTGCACAGGCGGAAGAGTCGAATCCATATCCCTTGATCCACGAGAGGGCGGCGTTACCCACATGCGGGGAGGGATCAGTGCTGTCACACTGCCGGCCGGATACCTGGGTTCCTCGCTCATCGGCGCCCTGTTGATATTCTGCGGCTTTGATATTGTCGCAAGCAAGGTTGCGAGCATAGTGCTGGGGGTGTGTTTCTTGCTCACGCTTTGGTGGGCACGGAGAGACTGGCTTACGATCATCACTGTCCTACTGGCGGTCGGGTTGCTGATAGCATGTTGGTTCATCGCCCATGCCGAGGCGCTGAAATACGTGGTGCTTTTCATAGGCGTCATGTCTGCCCTCTACAGTGTTTGGGACATTGTAAGTCTGCCCATATCATATCCAGCACTCCACGAACTCCCGTCCACTGACTACTGTTTAGTGCGACGACCTCATCCTGCGAAAAGTCAATACCTCCGATGCATACGTCTTCGCTGAGAGATATGGGGGCTCCTCACAATGCTGGGGTGTAATCTGGTCCATCGTATCCCTCCTTTTCATGGTTGCGGGCATCCTGGCTGGAATAGCTGCGTTTCCGGAATCTGCGACACAACAAAAAGATGACTCGAAAAAGTTCATTCCAACTTAAACCTGCATGCGCTTCTGAAGAGATTGGGCAGCGGAAGTCTTTGCGGATTGAATAGATACCGAAGCAGCATTGTAGCGCGCAAGAACCAGCAGTCACTACCATGGATACTGGACGTTCTAAGGACCAAACAAATGCTTGATTGGTTAATGTAAAGGCATTGGGGTGTGGCATGTTTGGACAAATGACCGAGGACAAGGATATAGGAAAGCGTGAGTAGCTGCTCCACACCGCAGAGACTTTGGGCTTACTATGATCTACAGCCCTGCCATCTTTTGAATCTGATATTGGTCGCATGGAGCTCTGGATATTAGGGGCGATTTATATGATTGACGATGGAGCGAAATAATGATACCCGGGGAGTTTTGCAAGTTAGGAGTTAATCAAAGTATTTCAACATTTGAGTCTCCTACTAAAGTTTCACTTCTCAAATCATTCTACGCAATCTTGTTTCCAGCTTTCGTTCCCTCTTTATCCTACAATGCTATTATCCATCTGAAAATCATATATAAACTTTACTCATTCACTTGAATATTCGTCTTCGCCTACATTGCGTTCCATTCTCTTACCCCCCAGTCGAGCAATCCTTCTCAGCATCATAAGAACGCCAAGAACATACTTTCACTACCCGTTCGCTATAACCTCCCATGATCTGCGCCACTTTGTGCAATTGCTCTGCCCTTCAAGATTTCATTGATGCTTTGGGTATACCAGAAACCGGTATTGAAACACTATTGCTACTATATTCTTCTCAATACCTTTTATAATAAGGTAATACTAAGGAGGACTTGGGCTCCAGCAGCGAAGAAGGCTGTTACATGGGTGCTTGGTGTCTTGGTGTCGTTGTATCTGTGTCTGATATAGTAGGTACTTAGATTACATCTATGACTACGAGAGCTATCTATAGCAATCGAACGTTCAGCTACACAGATTAAAGAGCGTTGTGGTCAAAGATCAAGCTACTTTAACCTACCTAGTGGTTAAATCCAGATGCTCTTTCTTTCATTCTTTTGTGAATAAGAAAAGGCGGGAGTGTGGGCATAAATAGCACCATCGAGTTTACATACAGTCGATAACCAAGACTGCGAAAGCAACACTTGATCGAGCTGATTATGGTGAGGTCCGCCTGGTGAAACTCGCCTCTGGTATTGAATACGAATGTTACACGATGGGGGTACTGAGATTACAAATGTGCTTTGTGATAAAAGTGTGCGAGTGAATGGAACTAGCAAAGAAATCGGTGAATGAATCAACGAACGAATAAAGATAATGACAGCTATGGGTTTTAACAGCAAGATGAAATACACCATTATCCAAACGACTTTCCCCGTCCCCCGTCGGGATATTCTCTTCAACTGAAACAGTATCATTCAAGAGATCTGAAAAAAGCATAGTCATAGCTTGCAAGCTCTCTCTACTCCCATTCTGATGAGGTGATTCTTGTGTGCGTGAAGATCCGACAGCGTTACTAGTTACCCCTTATATACTCACTTTCACGCACGATTCTTTGCAGCTATTCTATCTCCCGCTTGAATATTCTTCGCAGTGTAGGGAAACCCTGACTTCGAGAAAGGCGTGAATGCTGAGATCTCGCAAGGCCGTCGAGCGGAAGGTTCAGGAAGTGTGGATTCGGTCCAGTCTTTATGCCATAGCGTAATAATAAGAGAATCGGATCGGGTTCGAGAATTTCTCGAGGTTTCTCGACGAGAAACCTCACCTCTGGGGGCCTGGGGCTTGGGGCCTGGGGCTTGGAGAGGGTGATTCTCTTATACGTGTTGCCTGAGCATGCAAATAACAATTGCATACCGTACTTGAAGCAAAATTCCGGATTCTCTAGGAAGGAAGGGGGAAAAGGATAATGTCTTGGATTTCGGAGAGGGGATAAAGAAGAAAGTTTTTCATGTCTGGAAATCAGTTATTAACAACCTTAGCTTAGGTTTAATTACTACAGATAGCAAGTATAATATTCAACTCAGATTGGAGATGGTAGATATACACTACCCCCAACCAACCTTCCCTTTCTTCCTTCCTCCCCTTCTCCTACCCTCCTCCCCATTCCCTTCCTCCTCTTCTCCCACCCTTCCTTCCCATGAAACCCCACACCTCCCAACCATCGCAAAACTTCCGTCTTCTTACTTACCTTACTTATCTCCATTCAAGATCCACTTCTCTCCCGTTCAAAACCTACCTAATACTATCCAGCGTTCACCATCTCAGCCGAATCAAAGTCCACACAAATGCAGGATAACAAACAGCTTACTTTAAAACGTCAGGAGGTAGGAGACAGGCGTACCGCGTAGAGAGAGAGATTTGTAGCGAGTAAACAAGAGTGAAAGTGAGAGAAATTACTAAAAACAGAGAACATAGAATCCAATTCTCTTGGACAGAAGTTTAGGGTTATGCGCATTGCTAGGTAGGAAACGTACTCTACGTCTCTGCTGTATATACAGTGAAGTACTTGCTATCCAAAGAAGAATGCATAAATATATTAAAAGGTATAAATAAATATTAAAAACTTGATTGTCAGATACAATCATATGCATATGCGTATTACATGTCCAGCACATTATATCACTATCCACTCATTGCCGCTGTAAAAATCTTCAGATAAAATCAACCCCAACGCCATCGCTAAATCGCAAATTCCCTTCTCGTACATTCCACCCACGCATCCACGCATCCATCCACGCATCCATCCACGCACCCATCCATCCATCCATCACTCATCAACCTATCTAGTCCCCCCCTCCTCCCTCAACCGATCCTGCTCCCAGCTAAACCGGCTCTCCGCCAACACAGGCACATGCACCAGATCCTCCCCCGGCACCTCCATCGTCTGCTTCCTCCGATACGGATCCACAACCTCCCTACTCTGCATCCCAGCCCTTAGCGCCAGCATATCTTCACGCAGGAACTTCGTCTCGTCCTCCACGCCCACCCCCCTGCTCCATGTACTCAGGCCGCTGACTCCACTTATGCTCTGCCCGCCGTCCGAAGCGGGGCCAGATGCAGAGGGCGTGCTGACGTTGTAATGCGAGGCTATTATGCTGCGCGGACTTGGAATCGGAAGGGGACTGGGTGCGTCGTTGTATATGTCCGAGGTGCTTTCGTTGGCCGTGTACTGGCTTCCTAGCGTGCTGGCACCTAGCGTGGACTCGAGTGTTTGCTCTTGGGCGTCGGGTTCCCCGTCGCGGCCTGCTATTCGCGGAACTACAGCTGGTAGTTGCACGGTGCCTGGTAGAAGGCCGGCGAATAATCCGTTGGCAGGACTGATTTTGCGGTATGTAGGCGGAGGACTCATTGGGCTTGTTGGGCTGGTTGGATCGGATGTGAAGACTGGAGAGGTTGGAGACGGAGACGGTTGTCTGCTTGTTGTTTGGGAACGGTTGGATCCGTGAGAACCGCCAGTTGCAGGAGAAACGGGGCGAGTCCCAGAATTACTCTGGGAGCCGGGTGGTGATAGGAACTGCATTCCAGACGGGCTGTCGTTATCAATCTTTTCTGTCGGGTATGGTTCTCGTCTAGACTGCGCCAGATCGGCTGCTGCTTGTTGGCGCTCCAATTTTCTTCTTGCCTGCTCGTACGCGGACATGTTGTATGAATCTGTTGTTGACTCATGATCAGTAGTCCCGCTCAATGATCCTGCTTCACTATCGAGCTCTGCAGGCCCAAAAGGTGCGGGAAGCTCGAATCGCTCATGTGAGACATCCGCGCCTACTTCAGTAGCATATATGGTGCTGCCAGAAGGTTCGTTTGCTGGAAGCTCTAGTGGATGTTGACGGAAACGTCCTAGGAAACCACCACGTGGCTGTGCAATTTCGAGAGGCTTTTCATCATCCGTGCTCGTTATTGCCGTCCGACGGCGCCAGAAGTAGAACCCGAACGCTGCCAATGCCAGAATTGCAATGACACCAATGACAATACCGACTATGGCTCCAGTTGCGAGTTTGGTGTTGGATTTGTTGTATGAGGGCAGAGGAGTAAAATCGCTATCCTGTGATTGAGAAATGTTTATTATGCTGGTATTCCCCAGAGGATCTGATGTGTGAACAGCTTGGTGGATAGAGTAGGTGTTTCGTTCATAGTCCGTGATTAGATAGGCTTCTTGTAGGAAGGCGCGACCAATCGTGTACTGGGCTTGATTGCTTGCTCTCTTGATGGGGAAGTAATACTTTTCAGAATTGGAAGAACCATAAGTCGTGTTGGGAATAGCGGGGAAAGTCAGCTGCAAGTCGAAGGCCGCATATGGTAATGTTATGTTAACAGTTCCCGTTGATGAACCGGTGTCTGATAGAGTAATTGTGAACTCTAGGTCGGCATTTTTGAGGACATCGTGCTGCGAAGCATTTCCATCGAACCCATACAAATCCAATGTGCTGTTGTAAGTCAAACCTAGTGTCTGGGCAAATTGATCACAAACAGATTGAGGAAGCCAAAGGTAAGGAGTAGAGCTGTCGATAATGGCAGTGACACGATCCGTCGTGGAAATCAATTGAACAGGCGTAGTCCAATTGTTTGAGGTTGCGGTTGAAAACACGGACATGTAGTCAATATATGCTGCCGGATTTTTGCTCGGATTTAAATTAAAGGTAGTATTGTGAGCGACTAATCGATTCGCATCATAGCCTCCGAGAGTCAAGGAAGCCGGCACGCCTTTCTGTTCTTGGATTGTTAGTGAGTATCAAGTTTAGAGGGAGAGGAAGCTTACGGTATGTTGCACCAGCCGTGTAGCCATAACTGTGACTTGGGATAGCTCCGTTTTGCTCCACTAAACCACTGATGGCAGCAAGAGATGAGACATTATTGAAGTTTCCCGGCACAACTCCCAGGCCAAACTCCCCAAGAAAGTATTCTGTGGTATTTATTGACCCAATGATCGTCGAGTCGAGAATTACTCCGGTGGAACCAAAGGTTAATTGATCGAAGCCATAGTCCGCATAACCCTGGCCACCAAGTCGATTATCCACCCCTAAGCTGAAGAGACCTTGGTCCCTATACGTGGAAGATGTGCTGAGGTTATAGATCCCTCCCCTGGCTTGTTGACATATGGAATCTAGGAATGTGTTAGCCAAAGCAGATGGCAGAATTCCCGAAGCCGCAAATGTCTCCCGAATGGATATATCGCGCCATTTGCAAACAATATTGCTACTGTTCCAGCACCTCCTCGCATCCTCGTATGCTCACCGAATCGCAGTATCGCAGTATCGCAGACTCGCCTCAATCGAAACAGTCCAACTCACTATTATCTGAACATCCCGCAGGGCCAACAACCCAAGTCTCCGAGCTCACAGTATTAACCATAACATCGACCCATTGCGGTGGAGTCCCAACCCGAATCGATATCGCGGACCAAGTACCGTCATCCCCATACCTAGAATCCGTCAGCACCTGGGTCGAAATAAAGTTGTGGGAATTTAGGCAGCGAAATTCGAACTCACCATTGCGTAGAGGGCGTAGCACTCAAGGCCTCTATCGTGGCCGCGGCCCGATGCATCGCGCCAGAAGAAAGATGGCAAGCGCCCATTCCCTCGTCCTCACCAGATACATGATCAGATCACGGATAGCAGCGCATATTATTCACGATGCCGGAGGAATTGTTTACGCGGACTCGGATTGCTCGGGATCGCAAATAATGAGGGTCTCGAGCTCGAGGAAACGAGTGTGATGCCTTTCTCACGTAAACTTCTTGTCAGCGGAGTGGCACTACTCCTGGACCCTGGAAGACTGCTTGCAGGCTAAGAACAATTAAGTTCTGCGCCCTAACGCCCCCCCGTATAGTAATGCTACGGGGAGCGATCAAGCAAAAACTTCCGAGTATGGTGGGACGAATGGCAACGCTATCCGGTACTAGGACGGGAGATCATGGCTTGTTTCAGACTTTCAGTGAACCGAATCAGCCGCTGCGGGTCTTTCTTCAGCCCTGTGCTTGGGCGGGACTGAAGAGGAAAGGCACGGAATTATTTCTCGAAGCCAGACGCGTCTTTGATAGAAGGCCACCGAAGTAATATAAAAATGTTGGGGAAATCGAAAGTAGGGCCAGCTTCCTCATTGCGAACTGGCGAATGAGAGAGATCGATGCTGGATCTACCGTCAGCACGCTTGGCTTGGCTTGGCTTGCATGGGTCAACCAAGGCCATGGGGGGCTGAGAGCATCTGGCTTCTAAAGCGGAGATCTGGATAATGGGCGACATAATCAGCGCTGGCATTTGAATCCTACAATACTTTGCGACATACTCTGTAGGAAGCGCCTTATTCTATCCATCGCCGTCGTAGTTATATAAGCGCCTTGTTCTTAGCCCTTCTGGCTGTATCTCCTACAGTGTTTACGGCCTTCCCCATAAAAGGGCCATCAATTATAAAACTTTCGCTTCTTTATTTTGCCTCCCTATGCTAGACATAGAAAGCAGCACTTACTCTTATCGACTCTCAATGTCCCACGCTACCTGGCACATTAAGACTTGCATACCGCTCTGTCTATTCACCGCTAGGGACGCCGTGCGTTGTGAAAAGAGGTGATTGTTCGCATGTACGTAGCCACTCGGTCTACGGAGGTCGCTGGCCTTTACCATGGCAGCGTAGCGCTCTTCTGCTCGAGGGTCCCTCTTCAACCTCCCTCACCAAAAAATGAATTGGGTACAAACATACGTGAAACGCAGATTGCTCTGAGGGTCGTCTTGTGTTGTGATTGGGGAAGTTGCAAAGGGAAGTCTCATGACCAGAGTTCGACCCGGAGCATTTGCATCCACGCGTACTCATTCAAAAACAAATCCATGCTCTTGCCGATCCATAAATGCCAATCATCACTCCAAGTACCACATGAAAACAAAGCTATAGCGGATTCCCAATAGTCTGGGTACCATCCAGCATTTTCCCAATCAATAATAGTTATACCAAAGGTGTCATCCTCGAGGTTCAAGTTTCTGACTCCACTCGAAGTATCAATAGAAGAAACTGTCGGAGACACCCTTTTGATTATGATGTTCTTGCGCTGGAAATCGCCGTGCGTAAAAACAGGTTTATGACCTTGCAGAATAACAGGGAATGCTCGTCGATAAAACTCTGCTTTCTCTGGCGATATGTTGTTGTATAGAAACTTCCTGTGCATGGCATCGTTGAGTGCGTGCTCCGTATCGAAAGGACCATCCAGAGGTGCACATGCATTATGGCCGGTCCAGAATATGCAGTCCAGCAGCCCACGCCTCCCTAGACTTCCAAAATACCCCGGAGAAGGAATGGACCGTAGCTGATCCATATATTCCCGAAGTTGGGCAAGTATGTGATCCTTTTGTTGTGCACTTAACAACCCCCACTCAAAATGTAGAGTATCCCCTTCGAGATGTTCCATCACAATGAAAGTGGACTCTGCTTCAGTGTTGGTGTCGCTGAATATCTCCGTAGCAGTATAGATAGCATACACTCGAGGCACTGGTATCGTTGTTTCGCGGCTGATGAATAGCATATTCTCTCCTTCGATAACACTAACGGCCGGGCCATATTTGATCATGTAAGGTCCGACTCGAACGACTCTACGACCGCCGTTGTCCACGTACTGGTCTTTCGAATCATGTATTTCTTGATTGGTTGGAAGTGGCTGTGGAAGTTCGGACGTTGGTACGAAATAGGGCAGCGTAATGGTCGCCATTGCTCTGAGATTCGCTCGGGTCAATACGCCGTACTTGTGGAGAAGTATGAATGCGAAAGGTCTTTGGTCGAAGGAGAAGATTGTTGTCTGATGGTATGAGGTTGAGGATTGTTTCGAGATGTCCAAAAGGACGCGTGAAGCCGTTGAGTAGGAGGCAGTAGCGCGTCTCCGTAGCCAAGCGCGCGGCTGTCATTTAAGGTTGTGCCGCCTTGGCCGTCAGGTACGCTAGCAAGCCCGATATAAGCAAAGCCTAAACCTTCAGAGACCGTAGCTAATTGACCATTCAAGTATGAAGTTTTGTAATTGATTTTGACAGTTAGGTAGTATCTACTTGTATATTGTAGCCTGCGATCAAAAGTAAAGGAATTCTGGCAGGGCTTTCCTGGTACGAGGTCTTTGATGAGGTATACGGAGTACGGATATACGGTACATAATCAGGGATCCATAATCAGCCTCTTTTGCCTTAGGTTTGGCTAAACCGTTGTGTTGTGGAGTAATAAAGCCACGGCTGAATATCTTCACCTTCATTTCGGCAAGTAATCTTAGCAGATGCCGTCCCTTACCTAAGTCCTAGTTGACCGTTAGAGTTAACCTTCATCTCATGGACCACACAATCGGCCATCTCGTCTCATAGTATAAATGCTCTTCCCACCAATAGCGACGCTGCGTACCATCAACTTTGCTCTTGCTTACCCGATTAAGGGGTGCGAAAATACTCCGTACATGTCGTAGGGCTCAGCTATAAATACATTCCTGGCGTTCTATACCCTTTGATTAGTCATGCGAACGAGTACTGTAGATCGACAGGAGACGCCTGTTAGTAGCTTTAGTGCTTACGGAGGCGTCTGCAGCCCATTTTACAGCCACGGATGGCGTATTTCACTTTACTCCACTAAGTGCACTCCATCAATGCATCTCTTTGATCGGGCTATGTGATTGTTTTTACCAGGTTGTAGCAGTTACATTGGACGAAGTACGAGGTATCAACGATCTTCGAATACCAGCCAACGGGGGAAGCTCTGTAATAAAGCCACATCCGTATCCTTTGGAATCGAAT
Source organism: Lachnellula occidentalis (assembly GCA_007821535.1). Lineage (NCBI taxonomy): Eukaryota > Fungi > Ascomycota > Leotiomycetes > Helotiales > Lachnaceae > Lachnellula > Lachnellula occidentalis. The sequence continues at coordinate 7,777 of QGMI01000731.1, read as the reverse complement.
CAACCCGACCAATTCCAGTTCTCGTGGGCCCCGTGTCCATGGTAAAGACTCAGCCCGGCCTGGCCGCAGAATCACAGGCTTTGAACAGGGATGGGGGGACCCTGTAATAAGGCCCATCAACTTTGAATCAGACGTCCTTGCAGGCGTTGGCGATCTTGGCCGGTGCTCCGCTCAAACTCTTCGTGGCCTAGGGCTGAAGCTTACAGGATTTTTAATTTCTGTACAAGTAGAATGTACCTGCGTACCTCGTATTGATGGTAATTCCGTATTACTTGTTTGCCATCTTCACTCTTTCGTCTTTTGCCATGTTTTGAGCATCTTCAACACGCGTGTCAGATCCTTGATTCTAAATTAGAAACTCTCGCTTCACTTTACGAGTAATTGTTATGAGTTCTTGAACTGCTGTCTCGTATTTTGAGTTTATATCCACCACAATCGTTCGTCGCGCTGCCCTTCGTTCTTTGCGGATGAAAGTTGCTGAAGAGATCAATTGATGCTCTGACCCTGATTACTATCTCTTGCCAAGGGCTTGTCAGAAGCCAGCCCTCATTAGATCAGTTCTTGGCTTCATAGAGTAAAGGACACTCTAAAGAGATTAATACGAGCTCAGTCATGATGTTCTCTCGTGAAGCCCTTTTATGGGCATACATCTACTATGGCTCCTTTGGAGCTTGTAGTGAGAACGTTCCAATTCAACTAGGTATTTTTGGATATCCTCATTTCAATGATTACACTGCTAATGCATGAATCCTAGAAGCCGGAAGCCTTGACGATTTGAAAACGCCTCCACTTCCACAACCTCAATACAACGGCCCATTTGCGCAAACGTTTGAGAAAAGAGTTCAAACTACAGTGATTTCGACGATTTCGACTACATCACAAGTCCCTCCAAGTCCTCCAACAGGTACCCCAATACCCTCTTATGCGCTGTGGTTGAACACAACAAGTTCGACAAGATCAGAACCAAATCACAATCAAAGCGCCTCTAGCACGATTTGGGGTCCTGCGCCCACAAGCTCGAGTACCACATGTACGGATCTCGGACCCACCGAAGCGTTAACAGTTTGGGAGGTCCTCCCCAACACAGAAACGGTCACCATCACTACTTCCGCAAACATGACAATGGCCCTCACAATGGTACCAGATTTCACCCCTCCACAGTACTGCTCCATGACTGCAGAGGCTTCCACCTCAAGTCCAATAGCACAAAGTAGCGAAAGCGAATCACCTACCCCAGTCGAATCAACAGGAGCACGGTCGACGAGACCGACAACAACTATCACGACACAAAAACACCCCGCCACTTCGCTAGTTCCTGCTCCTACTGATGGCTACCCTGAAGCCAACCCCAGCAAGTCCGCGATTGTGAATCCCGACGCGACGACTCCTGTGGACTGGGGATCACCTGCTCCTTCGCCTGGTCTGGGCCGCAGTGGCGGTTTCATTCAGATCTCAACTTCGGACTCGAATCCAGCGCCGCCTACTACGAGTAATCAGCCAGCAGAGGACAATTTGCCATCGCCTTCTAATGGAGGTGGTTCGGGGGAAAGCAATGCAGTAGGGGGAGGAACTAGTAACACACCAGCGAGCAACCCGGTGGGGCCTACTACGACCAATCCACCATCTAATGGGGACTCCCAATCTGGTGGGAACAATGAAGGACCTAGTACTTTACCATCAAACAACCCACAAGCGAATGAAGGGACTAGCGTGGGGGAGGGAGGATCGAGCACGGGCCCCATTACTACGATAGGCACTGTTCCTATTAGTGTTGGACCTACTCAAGTTATTATTGGGGGCCCTGGGGGTCAGACAGTAGCTGTGCCTCAAGCCGCAAGTCCAAGTGGAGGTGGAGGATCTGAGGGAGAGTCAGGCGGGTCAAGTGCAGAATCAGGAGGCACCTTGTTGGGCTCAGGAGGCTCATCAAAACCTACGGGTGATTCAAACTCAGGGGGTGCTTCAGGTGGAAATGCCGTTGTAGTCACCCAAGGCGGCCAAGTCTTCACGGTAAACCCATCACAGGTCATTGCAGGAAGCACAACTCTGAACATCCCGGCCATTGATACGGGTGGCATTCCCGCTTCATCTCCTGCTCCCGCAGGTGCTACACCAAGTACTATCAACGGCGTCCCAGTCCAGCTTTCGCCCTCTGATGCTATTGTTAATGGGAAGACTTATTCCATTGGTGCTGGAGCACCAGAAACAAAAGTTGTTGCTAATAAGCAGACTATTTCAATTGGAGCTCAGGGAGTCGGATTTGCGTCGACAACTTTAGCCCCACCTCCTGCTCTAGCAACGAACTTTGTTGTCATGAACCCTACAATATTCTCGGCTGTTGGGTCAAAACTAGCTGTTATCAAAGGGACAACCTTTACGTATGGCCCAGGAATTGCGGTCGAGACTGACATTCTTGATGGAGAGACTATCACTATTGGACCAAATGGAATCTTCTACGATAGCACCACTCTGGGAGGAACAGCACATGCCAGCGGAACACAACTTGGAGTTGCGGGTGGTGTTTCTATCACTGAGGTCGGCTCAACACTTGCAGTCATCAGCAGCATGACCTTTACAGTTGGTCCAGCAGCCAGTCCATCAACAACCGCAATCAATGGCCACACCATCATAGTAGGTACCAATGGTCTCGGCGTTGACGGTACAACCATATCGAGCCCATTCAACCCCACCACACAAGCCACCACTTCCTCTGGGATCACAGCTACAAGTACAGCTACAAATACAGCCACGACATCGGCGCACACGACGGACAAAAAGAAGAATGCTGCGGGGACTTTGAGACCGGTCTATGGCGTTGTGGGTGCATGCATAGCGATTTGTATTGGATATGCGATCTGATATATGCTTGGAGAATAACGGCGTTTGGGTGGTGCAGCGAGCATATACCCGCAAATCCCGAGCCTATGATAGACAGGCCGGATTTGGATGATTGCTTCATGATGTAGTCCGTAGTTGTAATGTATAATGTTAGATGATGGACCTCCACAAGCATACCTGAATATGCCTCTTTATATATTTACTATAAAGTGATTTGCTATCCTGCCCTAACTTATCCTATTCGCAACTAACAAGTCAGGGGCTATATACTCGAGTATAAGCAAGCCCATATGCCCTTTTTGGCCGTCTCACGCTAGTGCATCCCAATCTCTCGAAATTACAGCACCGTACAAAATATGACAGAATCTTCACTTCTTCCTAACAACCACCAACCACACAGACTTCTTCCACACACACGACGATACAAACTCGCGCAGACTGACCCAGAAGAACTGGCTCAGTCGATAACTCCATTCCCACTTTTCCTCCGACAATTTTATGCAACCCGCGCCCACCGAATCTTCAACACATCCATCCCACTCTATCAACGCAGCACACCCCCAATCCGAAGCCCAACATGGCATTCTCCCTCCAGCAGTCTCTGCAAATGCAGACTCAGGGCCGCGCCTCGAGCGTGACGTCATGGGGATGCATAAGCAGTTGGCAGGATTGAACCTTGAAGACGAGCGTAGGAAACGCATCTCTGAATATGAAAACGCGCTTTCGCCTTCGCCGCCGAGGAAGCAGAGCGAGGGGCCTGGCTTTAAGGTTGTCAAGAAGAAAGGTGCGACAAGAGATGGTGGACCGCAGTTAGACGATTTCCCTAATGGTAGGCTTCTTATCGACCATAAAAATGTGCTGAGCATGTCTAATATTACACAGAGGTCCTAACGCATATCTTGTCCCATCTTCCTGCTGCTTCTCTTTCAGCTATTTCCTCAGTCTCGAAACGTTTCTACAGTCTAGTTACTACACCACATGCCTGGCGCATCGCCTTCTCGCGCTTTTTCCCCGGCCAAGATGCCCTTGTCGATACCAATTACGCAGAAGAAGGACGCGAGCAGCTCCGCTCCGAACAACGCGTCTTTACCCGCCTCACAGGGCTTGCATCCTGGCGCAGCGAATATATCCTTCGAACACGTCTACTTCGAAGTCTCGGCCGTGGGAAACCAGCTCTAATTGCTCCCGGTCATGGTGCATCGTCTCGCTCCAACAGCGCAGCCAATAACGCCAATGCCGTCGTCACGTACAACTCTCAGCTCTTTGCGACAATCAATCATATCCATGGAGTCTTCGGCCATGGGAAGAAGGCAACGAGATTTGTTCATGGCACGGACGAGACTGGCTCGGCGTGTACCAGTGATCCGAATATTGGCAAGATTGACAATTGGGGCCTCTCAGACCCGCAAGCACTGCCGCAGTTCGCGGACCTGTTTGTGGGCGACGAACCGTATGGGGCTGGTGATGGACCTGTGGGGCTACCAAATTCTATGGATGTGAGCCAGCCGTTTGGGATGGTGTATGGAGAAGGCTTCCCTGGCGGGCAAACCTACTTTCGCTCTTCTGAGGAGATGCGAGGGCGCTTTATCAGTCAGCCGAACGATGTTCCTGATGCACAGGCTGGAATTCCTACGATTCCCGGGCTTACGGAAGCTATTTCTGCCGTTTGGGTTGCGAAATCTACGGCTGTTCCAAGTGCTACGGACGGGCTGGTGGGTATTATGACGGGGTCGACATTAGGTATGGTTGAGTCTTACTCACTAGGAGCTGAAACTCCACATGGACGCCGCATCCAAAGGGGTCAGGTCACGGCCAAGTGGGTTCTCAGTCCCGGTGTCCCGATTATTGCTCTGAAGGTCGATGAATCATACTCGTTGAAACGCAGAGGTTCTGGTCGCATCTGGGCTGTGGCACTGAATGCTCTTGGCGAAGTCTTTTGCCTGGGTGATTCTCTAACATCAGCTCTTACTGACAGCAAGGTCGAAGATGGTGATGTTGGACGTCAAGCTTGGAATGCCGGCCGCACTGCATACTGGACTCTCGTCGAGCCATCCCGCCGCACTGCCAGAGATGATCCTTATCAAGAAGCAGAGATTCACGGCAGCTACTCTCCAAGATCTTCGGCAAAGTCGATGTGTCTTTCCAAAGCTCAAATCATTGCCGAGACACATGAGATTGAGAAATTCCTTGCTTTCCCTCCTGTTCATTTCCGCAAGGCTTGTGAAGGTTGGGATATGCGTCGGCAACTGGAGGTTGATTTTGCTGGCGACGATGGAAATGGGGCGGGAGAGGCGGTGTTTGTTATCAATTGCGGACTTGAAGAAGGGCAACAAGCGGTGATCAAAAGATTCACAAGATGGAAGTCCGAACAGGCTTCTCGCGATGAGTATCCAACGCCAAAAACACCTCCAATGGCACCCAAGACTATCACCATGGCTTCATTGTTTGGTGGAGGCATGGTCATCACTCCTCCCAGAAATTCTTCTCCTGATAGGTCTCAATTGACCTCGATGATTGGAAGCCCTAGAAGAATATCGCCAGACCGATCTCCATCAGTGCCGAGCAGTCCAGCCTCCAGAGTTGTGTCTACAACTCTGATTGAAGAATGGCGCACGACATCCTTTCTTTGAAGGATCATTCAAATGTCGAAATCACTACGAGTTCGATTGATATGTCTACCTTTGCTACTTTGACAGTCGACGAAGATCCGCTGCGAACCGTCAATGGCAACTCAGAGGCATCATCACCATTCGGTACACCTTCTGACTCTGAAACTGGTGCATCTCAAATACCCGGCTTCCGAGCACGTTTCCTTGCCATTGGAACCAAGAGCGGCTCTGTGGTCGTTTGGAACATGCGCGGTGCTCAATCCACCAATCCAGCATTAGCAAACGAACTGCAGCCCATCCGTACCATCTACACGGACTCGCCACAGATCTCTTGCCTTGCTGTGTCAGCCCTGTACCTCGTTCATGGTGGTAACGATGGCCTCGTTCAGACCTGGGATCCCTTGGCTTCATCCGCACAACCGATCCGAACCCTCAACTCCCGCTTCTCTTCCCGCGCCCGCCGCCGTCTGCTGCAAGCTGAAGCATCTGCCCTTGGCGTTGGAATCAATCTGTACGCAGCAGGTGCCATCTGCTTGGATCCAGACCCAACCGTACTCCGTGGTATGGTATCCCTTGGCACCCATTTACGCTTCTGGAGCTACAGTTCCAGCGCCGCAGATCAATATCAGTCGAAGAAGCGTCACTTACGCAGATCAAACGAGAGAGGTAGCAACGGCGGCAGCGAGCGATTCTCCAACACCGGCCGCGGCGCTTTGATGGATTACATCGCCACCGAACAAGAAGAGCTCAAAGCCGAAAAGCAGCGACGCGCACGTGAAGAAGCCCGCCTACGCGGTCGTTTCGGCGTCGGACTCAGCGGCATGAGCGAAGAAGAGGCGTTGAGGTACGCGGAAATGGTCTCAGCTGAAGCATTCCAAGAAGATCAGGAGCGCCGAGCCTCTGTGTCTGCTTCCGAGTCTGGATATATGGCTGATGCAGCGGAATCGAGCCAGGGCCAGAGTGTTTGGGAGAGTAGCGACGCCACAGTGACGCCTGAGGGTAGTGTGCGTAATGCGAGTCCGAAGTTCAAGACGGATGACGAGTTTCGATTTGACATTGAAGAGGCTATTCGCTTGAGTCTAATCGATGGGGTTGATGAGACTGGTAGGAGTCCCAAAGCTAGTGGAAGCGGAGGCTTTGAAGTTCCAATCATGGTCAAGACGAAGAAGAGTAAGACGAATGGTAGACGCTCCCAGTCAAGCAGTCCTTCTCACAGCAGGGCTAGTGTAGGACGTGTCAGAACAGCCGCTGGTGGCAGTAAAGCTGTCGAAGCGGATGATTTGGAGCTAGCTCTGCAATTAAGCCTCGCTGAGCAGAGAAGCAAGCGTGAATTTGAGGGCGAGGGTCTTGATGTGGCTGGGGCTGGGACTGGGGCGCCTGATGATGAATTCCCCAGCTTGGAGGGGAAAGGCAAAGGAAAAGGCCGTGGTGCTTGATACTTGATTTCACTTTGAGACATTGCTGTGTTACTTTTAGACGGAGATGGAGACGCAGAAGTTGCATTTGCTTTCTCTGTTACTTGTTGCTTTTTAGATGGATGATTTGCTGCTTTACTTTCAGTTCGATTTCGAGACCCCTAATTAGTTAGACAGGGTTAGATTTTTCAAAATGACACTTTATTCACTTCTCAATACTGATCGCACGCTCGTGGGGTGTTTGAAGGCACCTGAGGTAGTATTTTAGACAACTTCGTGCTTGATTTTGCTCTTGGGTATCTATCTTATTCAGAGATAAAATCCCCGCGGCAATTTTCTCACCTGGTGATGTCTTTGGGTATTAGACCACGGCTTTGATTCTTTTCTTCGGTATTATCCCTTGGAAGATCAATCTCGTTTTACTAGCGGTGTATATGTGTACGATGTTTGGTTTTATGATATGATTTTGTTGCTGTTATTATCATCATTCGTTCATTCGTTCATTCATTCATTCGTTCGTGCATTCGTTCGTTCATTCATTCATTCGTTCGTGCATTCGCTGATTTATTCCTCTGCGACGGGTTTCTGTTTACTGGCGCATTCATTTTAGTGTGCGTAGGGTTCACGGGAATCAACTAAGTGGCACGGCATATTATAGCTTGAATTGAATTGTCATACTTCTTGTTGACATTGTGTGTTGCATTGTTCTACTTGGGGGTGGAGAAGGGGAGGAAGGTGAGGAAGGTGAGAAGGGTTATAGCAATGGTGGAGTGGACTGCTGGTGAGGTTGGAAGTGGGTATGGTGGGGTGTGGGGTGGGGTAGTTGAATATTGTACGGGTTGGAGGGGAGATGCAATAGGAGCAGGAATGTGAAATAATGTTGGTGTTTGATGAGTAATTGATAGTATTGGGGAAGGC
>QGMI01000730.1:0-20354 GCA_007821535.1 Lachnellula occidentalis | reverse complement strand
TTTAAATCTATAGCATATAAAGTACTAGAATTGCTAGCCTTCTAATACTTATTTATCGACTATAAGCCTAGGAAGCTATAACTCCCTTAAGCTCCAAATGCTGATGTCGCTAAAATGCACACAGGCTACCCTACCTAAATCCTATAAACACTCAGACTGCCTGCATCATAGCGAATACTAGAGCTATAAAGCTAAGGCTAGTAGCATTAAATTGCTATTAAATAGCTTTAAATCTATAGTATATAAAGTATTAGAGTTGCTAGCCTTCTAGTACTTATTTATCGACTATAAGCCTAGGAAGCTATAATTCCCTTAAGCTCCGAATGCTAATGTTACTAAAACGCGCATAGGCTACTCTACCTAAATCCTATAAACACTCAGACTGCCTGCATCACAGCAAATAATAGAGCTATAGAAATAATTTTTATAGCATTATAATATACTAGTAAAGCTTTAAATATCTATCATATAATACTACTAAGCTTTCTAGCATTTAGGTAGTTATTTAAGAGTGAGAAGTTAGGTACTATATATGTATATGTTATCAGACTAATCAGAAGCTATAAAAGTGAGCAAAAACCTCTTACTAATCCCTAACCTCTTTTTGCTAAGACTTGAAAAACTTAATACTTTTTCTATACTAAGACATTTATCTTAGCAATACTACCTAGGTATAGGATCCTTTTTCTTAATCAAAGACTACTAATATTAAAATATTATTAGCAAAGACACTTGATAATGAGTCTTAATTAGGAGAAACCTAGATATAGACCTAGACCTCCAAGAAAGCTTCCCTACTAAAATAGACTAATAAGATGATCTAAGCTACTCTCGATAAAGCTCTATAGTAAGATATATTAGGAAAGCATACTAGGCAGGGATAGAAAGATAAGGCCTTAGTTATAATATACTCTACTATATAGAAGGTAATTATTAAAGAGGAGGTAATTATAATGCTATCGTAGCTTGAGAGCAAATTAAATGCTATATATAGTATTCCTAACTTCCTACTCTCCCTTATAGATTATATCTAATATCTCTAAAGTTGAAGGGTCATTTGCGTAAATATATTAAGCTATCGTAAAAGATTTCAGGCTAGGGATAGGATCTTATGAAAGAGAAGGTCACTATACTAGAAGGTACTTAGGATATATTATTTCGGGCTAGATCTAATAATAAGAAGTACTATATGTAGTTTAAAAATAACTCCTTTAAAGGGTATTAGAAGCTAGTAGATTTATATAGCGCGAAGATAGCAAATAGGAAGTATATAGAGCTTATAGGAGGTCTAGAGGATTCAAAGGATTTGAGTTCGGATAAAGAGAATATTATTGATAATAATAGGGAGCATTTAGTAATAAGCTTATTGAATCGCAATATAGATCGACCTATACTGATTAATAATGACTCGGTCTTTGACTTATCTAATGATAAGGAGCTTACTACCAAAAAGAGCATACTAAAGACACCTTGAAAGATACCTAAAAAACCAATAAAGAAGAGGTCTACTATAGATAATAACTTCAAATCAGAAGTACTATTACTAAAGAGAGAGTAGAATAGTACTAATAAGATTCAAGCTAGTCTAGATAGTCTAGCTTTAAAGGCAGATACTTCAAATGTGATTTGAAAGGAGTATCTAGTAACTTGAATTCGACTTTTAGATTATATTATAAAGTTGATACAATTGCCTTACGAGTAGGCCTTTGAGATGCTTCTTATAGAGTACTCTAAGGAGATAGGAAGCCTATAAGATAACGAGCTTGAAGCTATATTACTCTTCCTTGAGCAACCTATTGCAAGTAGCCGAATTTAGAATACCTTAGGTATAATAAGAGGGAAGCTATTAATAATGCTTCTAGCTAGAGAGTATTAGAACGTAGCTATCTTAAAGTTCCTAGATACTTTGAGGGGGTTTATATTAGAGAATAGATACTATAGCAATATGCTTATAGTTCCTATTAGCGATTTTAAAGGGATTGAGAGTAGTGATAGTAGTAGAAGTGCATTTTAAATCGAGATTAATCGAGATTTAAGCATTTAGCGGGGTAGTAGTAGGGTAGTATAGCATTTACTTTTTAGAGTCTTTTTATATAAAGGATGAGGAATTATACATATAATCTATATAGTAGATATACTAATTCTATATATACTTTTCCTTCTAGACTATTATATATTACAAATAATCAGACTATATCGCGCTAGCGATTTTGTCCTACTCTTCCTCTATTTTTATATACTAAAGTAAGCTTATAACCTTTGATCTATTTGATAACTTCGAATTATCTTATACTACCTACTTACCTAATTCTATACCTTCTATATCGAATATATCAAGGCAGCTAGCATTCTATTATATGAAGTTATATAGACCTATCAAGGCGTAGACTAGCTGCCTCTAAATCGCTATATCCTGATTTTCGTACTTCCTCTCTAAGATTAGAAATTGACGCTTTATAATACTAAAGATACACTCAACTTTATTATAAACCTGAGCATAATGTAGGTTAAATAGCTCCTCTTTATATCTCGGCTTCTGCTTTATACTAAGGGTCTCCTTAAGATAATATCTATACCCTTGAAATGGTAAGATAATAATATTACTATAGATATATCCTATATCAGCTAAGTAATACTTCCTAGCAGGAACCTTAAATAGACTTCTACCTAATATATCATTTAAGATAGTTTGATCATTTATAGATCCCTCTTATCTTGTAAATAAGAATGAAAATTCAAGGTTGAAAGTCATAATACTAAGTATATTTTACGTTACCTGCTCCTTCTAATTTATATATGCTAGCTGATCGATTGCTTTAATAAAAGTAGGGATATAAGTGCTATCAAGGGCTCTAATATAATCTTTAAAGTATAGAAAGAACTTTAGGTTGTCTTTGATTTTAGGTGCGATATATTACGGTTCTAGTAGGTTTATATACTTTTTATAGATAATTTAGAAGGCTTTTAGGACCTGATTAAAGCAGCTATACTTATTATTAGCTGAGCAACTTGCTAATAAATTACTAGTAGCTTACTCTGATATTATTACTCCCGAATGCTAGTACCGTTCTTATACGCCTCGATTTCCTATTAGTTGCCTAATAATCGATAAAAAAATCATTAATTTCTCCTTTATACTAATATATTTCGATAATCGCAATATTATATACTCTTTATAAAAGTCTATAAGGTTTATAAACGTCTTATATAGCATTTGAAAGGTCTCTTAGTAACATTAGGAGTAGTAGGAAGTAAGAAGCTTATTAATAAGGCCTTTTCCAGTCTATAGTACTATATAATAAGGTGATAATATGCAATAATTTAGACTATGCATAGCTGCAATCTAAGACCCTACTAGCTACTAGTACTCTTCCTCTTTATCGTCTATATCACCTTTAATATTATCGAATTCCTTAAAGATACTAGCGAGCTAGGCGAGCTAGGCAATAGAATCTATGGCAAAGATACTGAGATAATGTGCTACTACGACTTCTATGTAGTTGAAGCTCAAACTACAAAATCTAAGCCTAATAGGGACGTCACGAGAGAGTAAAAGGGATATCGATAGACTAATATCCTGATTTTTGGGATATTAGTCTATTGATAATTATTGATAGGTTTGTATGGGAGTTTTAGCGGCATATTAATGAAAAATATTAATGGGATATTAATGGGATATTGATCTGGGGGCCGAATGCATTTTCGTAAATTATTAGTCCTACTTTTGAGGGATATTAGGGATATTAGGGATATTGATCGATATGTCGACGTGGCCGAACAGGCCCTCAAGGTTCCCTTCCCTTCCAGACCAGAGCCGCCTTGTTCCGTCAATAATTGGCAGCGTCCCTCGTCCTCGTCTCATGATTGCTCAATTGTGACTCCCTTTTTCCTTTTCCCCACCTCCAATCCAGGAGGGGAGAGCCAACAAGATATATCTAGGGAGGTAGCCTTCTACTCAGTGCCCACCACACCCCCGAGGGCAGAGGCAGAAATTGAGTTTGGTCCCGCGGTCAAGTCTGACTCACCTTTAAAGCCACAGCCACACTGTGAGACTATACCAGCATAACGTTACAGAGTAAACATTATGCCGCCTGACTTCTTTTGCTACAAGCTGTATGCGTACTTGGTTATCCTGTTTTGTTTCTCTACTATCTGGCTGGAATTGAGCAAAAGATCACACAATGATGTTGTAACATTATGGATTTGGCGCAGGTTCTGTTATTGGCATACTTTCAATTGGTTTACGTTGAACAAATTGCCATCTTGCTCTACAAGAGACCTGTTTCAGTCTTCAAGTGGTGAGTCTTGCGGGTTAGTGATTGGGCGCTGTCACGTGCTCATCACTTCTGCAAGCTGAGGAAAGTCAAAGTCATATTTCATTTACTTCCATCTATGTGAATATGTCTTTTGCTGCTTCTTGAATCACTTGAGCGAATGAATACATATCCCCATATCTCAGGATGCGCATGGGCAACAGTTCCGATACCATTGTGGGAGGGGTTCCGGACCGGATACATATATCCAATACCGGTATTCACATTTGCATTAGAATACTCGACTCTGAAAAGGACATCCTCATCCCCGGCCCTTCATCCTCTCCTCGGCAGCTCTAGCTCTCCGCTCCCTCTCTAGCCTCATTCTCTGCTCGGGCGTCAAGCCCCTGGCTTCCTCCTCTCTCTTCTCCTGCGCCGTCTTGGCCAACGCAATCATCCTCCCCCTCCCCTGGCCCTTCCCAATCGGCCCATCCACCACCTTCGGCCCCTCCTCCTTCAAGCGTTCCGTCTCCGCCTTCCTCCTCTCGTTCTCTGCAGCAGCTTCCTCTTTCCTCTCCGTAGCAGCGCGCGCGTCGGCTTCGGACTTGGACAGAGCCGCTGGGATACGGGCCGATTCCCAATCCCAGGCCGATTCGCCTAGTTCCGAGCGCGATACTCGGAATGCGTCTCTCGTGGCTCTATCGCCAGCTAACTCGAACGCCGTTTTCCCATCGCCATTCAGCACCGTAGGATCAGCGCTGCCTTTTACCAGCAGTCCAGTTACTAGCGGAGCGGAGTTTTGGGATGCGGATAAGTGTAGAGGGGTAGGTGCGTGGTGGTTCTGCTCGTGTGGTTGGAAGAGGAAGTTTGGGGAAAGGGAGTTTGATTTTATGTAGGAGAGGAGAGCTGGGAGTTTGGAGCGGCGGATTAGGGCTTGGATTTGTGAGGTGTGGAGTAAGGCTGTTTCTTCCTCTTCACTCCTTTTAGGCGCTGTAGTCGTAGACTGTTTCGCTGCTTTTTGAGCGGCCAATTGCTTGGCTGATTCTGAAGCTGCGAGTTGTGCGGCTGCTATGGCTTCTAGATCGACTGAGATGACTTTGACACGCGTGAGCTCTACGAAGGAACGCATGAGTTCGTTTTGGGTTGCGCGGCGTGTGTTGAATGGGAAGCCGCGGATTCGGGGATCGTTTTGTCGGAGGACTTGGGAGTCGTAGGGGCCGAAGAGGGTTCGTCTGTTGGTATTTCCAGTGGCTCGAATGAATATCAGTTCCGAGGTATCAATCATGCCTTTCCACTCTTGAAGTAGTAATCGGACTTCATCAGTGAGGGCTTGCTCATTGTATCTTCGTAGACTTGATCCTGCTGAATGAGCGGCTCCTTTCGCGGAGTCGTTTGCTGATTGGGCTCCACCTTGTTTTCGACGAGTGGTGTAGCGGTGGAATGTTTTGTGTGCTAGTACTGTTGCTTCACGAGATAGAGGTCCACTTGCTGACGATTTCGTTTGTTTTGGTGTCAAGGAAACTACCATAGCTGCAAAATGACCACCGCCAATCATGCATAGAAAGATATGAGGTCCACTGTATGCTTCTGGCAAAGGGACGCCATTACTCGAGTCTGTTATGATCTTCTGTTGAGGCTTTGGAGTAAGTTGTTTCTTCTGCACAACATCGAGGATCGAGGCCTCATTCCCTTGCTCCGTATTCGTGAAAATTGCCCGATATATGCCCAAATATGTATTTCCCGGCAGCCTAGGAGTCGTAAACCAGAAAAAAGGCGCTTTCCCTGGCCCACGCTTCTTCTTTTTTGGTGTAAATTCATCCCCTTCGTTCTCTTGTGATGAGATGGCCGCTTGCTTTTTTAGCAACGCACTTAATGTAGTATCCTTTCGCGGTTCGCCTGCTTCATCGTCTTCTGAATCGGACGAGTCGGAGCCTGAGAGACTCTCGTTCAAGTCTTGCAAGTATCAGCCCAGCTACTTGATATTTGGGGAAATCCATACCTCCTACTAGCTTCTCAAAGTCATTCTCTGAGACTGGTTTTGCTCCCCGTATCCGTTGCTTCAAATTGTACCCATGTAAATCTGATCTAACATGACCTCTCTGGTCCTCCACTGTATGAAATATCATGCCGCATAGTGAGCACGCATTGGACCCTGCGATGCTTTCTGCCCTCTCTCCGCTAGTGGGTGTATCGGTAGGAGGTGGGGTGTTTTCTTGTTCGGGTTCGGCGTCCTCTTTGGGTGTCAAGGTTGAAAGAATGTCTGCTGGTAGGTCGTAGACTGTAGTATATTATTAGTGTAGCCTAATAATAGTAGTTTAGGAGTAAGACACACCATATAACGGCCTCCGAGTAACTTCCTCTTTCCGTAGATCCATTGCTTCGATAGAGGCGGAAAGGCGGGGTACTGTAGGTGTGTGGAGAAACGGTGGTGTTGAGAGGGAAGGTATCAAATGTGTTAGATAAGAAAGAAAGTCTTGCTCAATAGGTCCAAAAGTAGTGCTTCAGTTGCTCGACATATGGAATCTTTCAGTCGTTGAGTCACGCCGCATCAAAAGGCTGAGGAGGCTGATGTTGATTTGATTTCTGGGCTTATCGCACATCACGTGCTGATATGGCTAGTTTCAGCTCTGGCCTTGCCAAGACCCCTGACGTAGTGATTCGTAGGCGGGGTGAGGATGGCCCAAGCTCCTTCCCGGCCCAGCCCAGCCAACCCAAGCCAAGCTGGCTCTACCTCCGTAAAGCAGGGAAGCACTTGTTCACACTTGACAATTTGACAGCCAGATTACGGTTCTAGACTTTCGTCCCGTTTATCAATTGGTTGACATCTGGTGGGGTAAGAGATCGTCACGGTTGAGGTTACCTACCGCGAATCACTCATCCGTCATCGACTTTCAACAATGCCATACATAAACAGCAGCTTTCCCATGTTCTGCTAGTAATACTCCGCTTCCCTCCACATAATACAAAACAGCTAGAATTCCATACAGCAGAATACATACAGCCTCAGTCAATATGTCTTCGTGCTTTGGATCCAGAAAGAAGTCCAGAAATGGCGACACTGAGCCACTCCTCCCGCAATATGCAGACGACACATCCCTCCAACGGGCAGCTCACCAGAAGATGCACACCTATCAAATGCTCCGAGCATTATCCAAAGGTTTCATGCCGTCCACAGAGCAAGTCATCATTAACCTGAGAACCCTCTTGGCCTCTGATGTCTTGAACCCCGAGACGCCAGGCTTGAGTGAGAGCGGACGAAAGCTCATGAAGTATAACAAGCAGTGGGTCGCGCAGTTCATTGAGCTGTTGAGGAATAAGAATGATGCCGATCAGATCCAAGATTTCATCTGGTTTATAATTCATGCAAGACTTCAGATCGATACTGGTGATCTTGTCAAGACGGCCGCATCCACAAGATCAAAGGCGGATGCTTCAGCTGGTACGTCAACTGATATTCGTTTGACTTGACATCACTTCTAATCATTTTACAGCCTACGAGAGCATCAGAACAGTTGGCAGTCTACTCTTGACAAACTCTGATTTCCGTATCTTTTTATCTGATCTGAATACTATCGGAAGACAAGTCTTCGCAGACACCGCCAACACCATCTCCAACGTTGCAGAAGATGCAGCCAAGAAGATCGAGCCATCCGCAAAAGACAGTGAAGCTGTCAAGAACCCGGGAAGTGAGCAAGGCCCACCACCTACAAACGAGGATCTGGAGGCCGATGCAGTGCAAATCGCGGACGTGGTTACGAATGGCGTCAAGAAGACTGGAATGGAGGCAGGCAATAGCTTGAAGGAGAATGTCACCGGAGACCAAAAGGAGACTTTGATCTACCGCCTGAAAGCGGCCGTCACCAAGCTTCGTAAGAGGAACGATTATTCGGATTCTGTCTCTACCATTGGACTTCTAATTCAGAGATATGCGAGAGTATACTCACGTGCTGTCGATAAAACTATCAGCACTGTTCAAGACGACGTGGACACCAATGAAGAACTTGACCGTGCAGTTAAGAACGGATGGTCACTGCTCAGCTCATTCGGAGACAAGAAGGAATGGAAAGAGCTCGAGACACGCTTCAACAAGGTCATGGAGCATTCTCAAAAAGACCCTGAATTCGAATCCATGATGAACGAAGTAGCAGCCTCCATCCAGAAGATGCTCACCGACCCTGATTTCTTCGAAACTGCCGAAAACAAGCTTGAGGAAATCAAAGAAAAGTCCAAAGAAGTGGGTACAGAGTCTCCCCTCCGCAAGGATATCGATGCCCTCATCTCCCAAACTCGCAAAACCCTCGATTCAGTCTTGAATGATACCGACGTCTCCAAACTCCTTCAAACATCCCTCCGAATCTGGAATATCCTCAACCCCACCAACACCGACTCAAATACCGAGCTCTTCACCGACACCTACACCGTCTTTATCCCGCTCCTTATCTCAGCAATCCAATACATCCCAATCCCCCGCATCGAAGTGGCAGTCCCCGAAATCGACCTCTTACTCGAGAATCTGATCCTCGAGCCCGGACGAACCATAAACAGCAGTTCATTCCTCCCCTTCAGACTCAAGGTAGAAACTTACAACGACTTGACAATTCACAAACGCCGCTTCCGCACCGTGTCTACAGTCGCGTCTCTCGTTACAGTCAAAGTCCAAGGTTTATCCATCCGCGCCGACGAAGTAGGATTCTGGCTTCGAGCCCACAAAGGCTTGTTGCGTCTTGCAGATGAAGGAATTGCATCTTTCGAACTCGATGATAGGGGTATTGATATTGAAATGGACGTCGAAGTAGGAAAAGAGAGATTGGAGAAAGTCTTGAGTTTGCGGAGTGTGAGAGTCAAGATTCATCATCTGAGTTATACGCTTAGGAAAAGCAAATTCTCGTTCATGGGCTGGCTGTTGAAACCGCTTTTACGCCCTATTCTGCGTAAGGTACTTGAACGCCAGTTATCTACTGCTATTGGCGATTTCTTCCATGCCGCGAACCGCGAGTTGGTATTTGCACGCGAGAGGCTGCGCGCTACGAGAATCTCTGACCCGAATGATCTGAGAACGTTTGTCAAAGCGATTATGACAAGATTGACACCAGAGGAAGATCCAGATGTGTATTCTGCCGTGGGTGTCCGAGGTGGTGCGGACACGAGGGGAAACATATTTGCCGGCAAGTACGCACCTGGCAGTGTGGTTAAGTTGTGGGACGAGGAGGCAAGTAGAGCTGGGGAGGTCGTTGATGACAATGCTGCACAGGGATGGAGGAATGAGATTTTCGATGTGCAAAGTAGGGCTATGCAGCAATAAAGGGGCTCGTAGGAACGAATTTGTATGATTGTGGGCATAGGATGGGTGGGGAATTCGGCGTACTTCGGAAACATAGGTTTTCAAGATTCTTATCCTTTTATCAACCAGGAAAAGTGAGGCTTTTTGCTTGAGCAAATCTTGATCCGCTCTTGATAGTCGATACATTTGTATCAACGCGTAACGTCAATCTCCAGCTTCACGTTTTCGTTTCCTTGAACTACTATGTGAAAACCACTCCTTCCGAGATTCTAATTACGTACCTCCAATCGTTCCTCTCTTGTTCGTAGCTTCTCCAAGGCTAATTGTCAAGCAAAGACCGACTTTTTGGTATGAATTGACTCTTTGGTGTTCCTGACTTGGAGGTCCATGCCTCATACCAAAAAGAAAAGTCGGCCATTGCCTGACAATCAGTCTACACATTCACGGTCACTCACGGATTCATGCCAACTTGATAATCGATCTATACATATGTGTATACAGCCGTTTTCCTTCCACTTTCATACAGACCCCACCCCAACCGGCCAACGAACCATCTTTTGGTTGAAACCCAACCAGACCGAAAAAAGCCAGAAAGAAAAACCAAAAAAAAACATACAACAGCAGGTATTCGCTGGTGGTCACCCACCCAACTACTAATCTGCCGATCTGAGGCTTGTGTATGGCAGAGCGGACGGGATGCCCAATTCTCCTCAGTCTATGGTCGTATGTATCAGCCTTTCATACTATTTGGAGATATATAGGATATGCGATATGTTAACAGCTTTCATTTCTTTAGGCTCGGACGGGACATAACGTTATATTGTTTTAAGCGGGATATGAGGATATGCTGAGGTGAGGAGGGGTGATTGTTAAGGAGGGCTGGCTGTTTTAATGGGCTGGAGTTAAATGATGGATTGGAGTTTTGAAAAGGAGAGGGGTTATTACTTATGCGGCTGATATATCGCATTTGTTATAGTTTTCTTGGCGCGGTGGAATTTAGGGGCCCCTCACTGTTCTTGCTCCACTTCTGATCGCACCTGCGATATCGTACCAATTTTCCCGTCCGGTCAGGCGGCTATAGAGCAACCTGTCGTACGTATATTGTCGCTATAATATCAGCCGTCTGCTCCTTGATGCCATGACACTTGGTCTTTCGTTTTTGAACCAAACCCACACTCCTAATTCCGTGTTTTCTTACTCCTTACAGACCACCGACACAAGTCTCTCGAGGCTATCTGGCCCATCTGCCATTTTTCAAATCTTCCTCCTATCAAAATGAGCGACATACAATATGACCCCCTTGCTCGCGACAGAATCAGCGCCCAATACGATGCGTTTCGCAAGACTTTCCTCGACAAGGAGAATTTACGCGCAGCCGGTGATTTTATGGTGACAGCAAGTGAGGGTGGATCGCCAATAGAACTAAGCCTTGTCCAAGTAGGCGGTTTCAATGCTGCTTTGAAAATGAGTTTCAAAAATAGCGTTCCGCTGTTGATGCGGTTTCCTAGGCCAGGGACCTCCAAACTTCCCGAAGAAAAGATCTGTAGGGAGGTGGCCATAATGCAATATCTTACCGACTTGACCGCCATCCCAGTGCCTTTCGTTTTACGCTTCGGCATGTCCAATGAAGGGCCTGGGTTGGGTCCGTTCATTCTTATGGAGTTTATTCGTCATACTCGCGATATGAGCGACGTGCTTAATACACCTGGTACCAATCGTTAGTGCATTTCGCAAGCAGTATATGCTAATCTCTTCTTCAGGTTTCGAGAAGGCGGACAGACCTATCTTAGACCCTCACATATCAGAAATGACCCTTAAGTGCGCTTATAGCGATATGGCCAACGTTCTGCTTCAGCTTTCACGGCCCTCGTTTTCCAAAATCGGTTCGATTGAAAAGCTCGAAGATGGAAGCTGGGCAGTTACTCACCGGCCCTTGATGATGAATATGAACCTGCTTGTTTCATATGGGAATCTTCCGCCAAGTACTCTACCTTCTTATACGTTCAACACCGCATCCGCATATTTCGAAGCCCTTGCCAATCTCAATATCACTCATTTGTCTATGCAACGCAATGGTACAATTGAAGACGCTGAAGACTGTAGATGGAAATATGTTGGACGCTATGCCTTTCGCAAGCTTATGATAGAACGGCGATTTCCAACAAATCCCGTTAGCGGACCCGGACCTATGCCATTCAAGCTATTTTGTGATGATTTCCGACCCTCAAATGTACTTGTCGATGAATATAACAAGCTCGTTGGGGTTATAGACTGGGAGTGGACTTATGCTGCGCCTGCCGAATTCGCATATAGCCCTCCTTGGTGGCTGCTTCTCGAGCCTCCTGAAGAATGGCCCCATGGGATCTTGGATTGGGCGAAGGAGTACGAGCCAAGACTAAGAACCTTCTTGGAAGTGCTTAGAGAAACAGAAGATTCTATGATCGAAGACGGGCGGTTGACCGAGCGACTATCGGTGCGGATGCAGGAAAGTTGGGACACTGGCGATTTTTGGGTCGCCTATGCGGCTCGGAAAAGTTGGGCTTTTGATCAGGTTTTTTGGGGGATTATTAATCGAAATCCCAGGTTTTTCCCCAAACCTGGGTATGAAGAAGCACTGAAGCTCCTCTCCAGAGAAGAAAGAGATGGCATGGAAGACTTTGTGCAGAGAAAGTTAAAAGAAAAGGAGGAGTGCAATTTAGTTGACTGGGAGGAGACAGTCGACATTTGATTATGGACCATCTTACACCTATTAACACCACTTCATCCTTCTCAATACGGCCGGTTTGCGCCTCACAGCTTTGAATCGTTCTCTAATAATAAGTTTTGAGTCCCCGGGTCCCCGGGTAGGGCGTCACTTTTACACAAACTAGATAATACTCAAGTTGGAAATGTTCTCATGGTCGAAATTCTTGAATATCTACGTAGAGCTTGAGAGACCTACGTACATGGAAACCGGCCGGTCCTAGTGGAGGTGAAATAGGCCTGAAGAATTGAATTTCTCCCATCAAGTTGGAAGCATTCCGGCTATTCAAAATCATGGAAATTTGAGCACACAGGGAGGCACTGCGGACTAAAAGAGGCGGTGTCAGCTAGGTATTCTACGCGCGCGGCTTCATCTGTCGAAACCAGAAATCGACAGCATAACCGGTAGACCAGGAGTGGCAGCGCCAAATTTTTGTCAAGATCTATATTCAAAAATGCTGCCGTGCTGTCGAAATCGGAATCCAGAGATCAACAGCATCTCCTAGAAGGTAATTTGGCGCCTATTCCTCTCTCTCCAATCTAAACCACACTGGGAAATAAAAATCGAAATTTGATATACTTCACATTACTTGGCTGTTATGACTTGTTTCCAAACCCCCATTTCTGTCAACTAAGTGGGCTTATGGTTCAACTGAATCAGAGAGATGGCCCAATTCTCCTCAGTCTATGGTCGTATGTACCAGCTATCCGTTTTCTCTCTCGAATTATATAGGACATGCGATGCGCTGACGCCTTTTATTCCTTTAGGCTCGGACAGGACACAAGATTACATTGTTTTGTGCGGGATACGAGGATACGAGGATACGGGAGGTGAGGTGAGGTGGTAGTCAAGGAGGGCTAGTTGGTTTATTGGAGTTAAATGATGGATGGAGTATTTAGATAGGAGAGGGGTTGTTACTTATGCGACTCATTTATCGCATGTGACAGATTTCTTGGCGCGGTGGAATTTAGCTGCCATGGACGAATTTCTGGCTATAGCGATTTCATTTCAAGTTGGACTCCGGGGGTTTGAGGTTTGAGATGAGCGTAGATTTATGTTATGACAGCTGTTGTGCAGATTTCGAGCTTTGTCGGAAGCGAGACAAAAAGGGGGGCCGCTCGCTTAACGGGGAAGTTAGGCTATCCTCTTTGGGTTGGGGAGTGGCGGGGATCAGGTAAGCTATATTTTCGTAGTTCTGACCATAGTGATAGGAACTCTAGGGGCTCCACTAGTAATAGAAGGAGCATCTCGAATTTTTTTATTTCATTAATAGCATGGAAATCATTCTCGTCAGTCAAGAACCGAGATAGAATACTCGAATTTGCAATTCAGACCATATGAATTGGTAACAATTGACTTGAATACATCTCAAACTCACTTCCTTCTCGCCGTGATGCTCAAATACAGACATACTAGATAGCAGCCTCCGCTGTGCCTCAGGTAGGAATCGGAAATAGAACGATGTATTTTATTGTGCTGCGTCAATTCGTACTGCAAAAACACGATTGATTATGAAAATGTTGACCAGCCTGTGAGATTTAATAGTATCATATCCTAGATTGTACACGTCCTCAAACAATCTCGAAAGCCCTTATCTCAAGCATATCCTGCTTTTATAATACGAAGGAAATAATCTTTACTCCTAGATGGTCCTTTTTTCCTCGCAGGTTTTGTCGTCGGTTTTGAAGTGTGCAGATTTCTTATATCCATCCTTCTTCTCTCCTCATTTCATCCTCATCTTGCGCAATGGCCTGAAGTAGTCTGATATTTTGCTCCGGCAAAGCGGCTGAGTGATCCGCAGCTCCATCATCTTCGTTTCCTTCGAAGAGCGGCAGCGTTCTGTACGGTGTAGATGGCTCAATCGTAGCAATCGTAACTGAATCTGGATCGGGAACTACATTGCGCCTACATTCAGTTCTGGTGCTCGATCCTGGTTGCTGGGAATGTCCTGTTGCGCGCGTCTTAATGAGCCTTTCGAAGTCTTGGCGTCGGGACCACCCATGTCGTTGCATAGGGCGTGGGTAAAAGTGTGCCTCTTCTGATGACCCCGGCTCCTCATTGTCAATAACCGAGGCCATAGGAGCTCGTGACGCTCTTGACTCTGCGTCCGAATTCGTTACAGTAACATTTGGATATTGTATTCCTGGGGAAAATGGTGCACCACCGTACAGTTCCCACACCATCGAAGAGTCGGGCATCTCATATACTGGCCCATCCGTAGCGCTCATCTCTGCCAGTATTGGTTCAAGATGGTCTCCGAGTTTGTTACTAATCTTACTTAGATGACTTGGAGTAGATCTACCAATCAGATAGTCTGAGGTCGAATAGCTGGAAAGAGAGTTTGCCTGGTGAAAATTGTTGTTTGGCAGGGGTAGCGCCCGTTTCTTTCGACGTTCGTTCTGGCTGGCTGTTCTATTTCTCCAGCGGTAGACTTTGGTGTCAACTTTTTTCCTGCCCAACCAACACGTCGCTTCGAGAAAGCATTATACATCAGCTCTCCTACACTTCCCACTCGGCAATGCCTGCTTCAACCTCGCAAGCAAGCTCATCTGCTGGAATCGACCCATTCCAAAATATGAGTCATACTGTCATTGATAGTCATATCGAGCTCGACAGCTCATGGGTCACTGTCATGTGTCGAGCCACGCGATTTCACATTACTGTTTCTCACAAAGACATCCGAAGAAGCCACTTTGACACAGAATACTCCGAGATGGTGGCCAAAGCCATGGATGACGATGATGAGGAAGACCATGATGTATTGTGTGAATGGATTGTGGACCCATGCCTTCCATACTTCCGTGAGAATACATCGAACGTCCCCAAAGAAATCACCTTCAAAGATTTTTATTACCCGCCGACCCATCATTTGCAGCTATTGGTTTTGGGATCTGCACTTTGTCCTTAGGGCACTCGAGATCGTGGGACTATGAATGCTTTCCGTCTGATGATACCATCCCGAGACCTCCCACCTTTCTCCGAAATTCCTCGTTCAAAAGCATCAGATCTTCGAATCGTTTCGGATACACAATGGGACGATTATATGTCCGAGATACCTCAAAAAGCTATTCTTAGTGACGGTACTTCCAGGTTCTTTAAGCCTGCGGACGATAAGAAGCAACTCCTCAGAGAAGTCGATATGCATATGCGTATTCGCCATGCCGGATTACAGGATAAAATCAAAGTAGCCAATCTGCATAGCATCGTGGTATCTGATGACGCCAAGATGACGATCGGTCTTCTATTAGACCTTATACCTTCAACCGGCGACTCATTATATAGCCATAAGAATAGCGCGTTAGCTTCCGAGTATCATGCAAGGTGGAAGCAGCAAATTACAGCTACTGTTAAGCACTTACATTCTCATGGTCTTATATGGGGTGACGTTCATCCGGGGAATGTTGTTATTGATACTAGCTTTAACGCCTGGGTTGTAGACTTTGGCGGTGGGTCTATTGTGGAGTTCGTTCCGCGCAAGAAAGCAGGAACGAAGGCTGGGGACTGGCATGGAGTTAGAAAAATCTTCGATGAATGGTTACTCGAAAAAGAAAATTGACTTAGACAATCGCGCAAAGTATACAAGCTAAAAGAAGCGTCGTTCTCTCTCTTCAAGAATGCTAATGGCCCGGATCCCTTTTCAACGGTTGAAAGTGTCAAACCTAGATTCTTTTTCCTTGCAGAGTCCAGCATTATACAAGGTGCCACCATTAGACTGAGCTCCACAAATATTCCCATACCATCGAGCTTGTTCTCCCAAATTTCCATTATGTTGACTGCAAGCTTAAGTATATTACCCGCAAAATCGTGGGATTTGAGATGAACGACGCTTGCACGAAATCAAAAGGCCGGTCGAGGTTGGTCGAGAAATGGTCGAAGGCAAATTTAAGATATGGCTGGAGCTCATCAGCATCAAGGAGCATTCGCAGGCTGCGCTTCGAAGTTTTTGAGATTTCCAGACTTGCAGAAATTTCCCCATAAAGTTTCTCCATTTGGTTCTTCATGAGCGTTGGCCTGCCGATACCTGGAATTCGAATTACTCGAATGCTCGAGTAATATGATAAAAGAAGGTCTTCCACAGTGTCAATGCGCCTACCGCGGCTCCTCCATATCTGAGCATGTTTCCTGAACTTCACGTTTTTGGACAAGCTCTCTTTGACCGCATCCATGAGCCACGTTGTTGCGCGTGGTACTTCCCACTGTTCAGGATCGATACTGAGCTCCGATACATTTAGTGCTATCACAGCATGTGGGAGAACTGGTTGGTTGGATGACATTT
This sequence comes from Lachnellula occidentalis, assembly GCA_007821535.1. NCBI lineage: Eukaryota > Fungi > Ascomycota > Leotiomycetes > Helotiales > Lachnaceae > Lachnellula > Lachnellula occidentalis. The sequence goes on along the minus strand of QGMI01000730.1, from coordinate 3,801 downwards.
CCAGTGCAGCGCCGGCCCATTCAATCAACTTCTCAATTACATTCTCGATGACTCTAAATGAAGTAAAAGTCAGCACAGGTGTTGATTGGCATTTAGGGAATTCTTGAATATTCCGCGCACTTTTCATTACCTTGGATTCTTGAGGGCAAACACAACAACATCAGAAAAGGTATAAAGCAGCCTAGGATATAGCTGGGTAACCGCAAACTCTCGAGTCTGTCTTTGTAGCCCAAGTGATCTCCCTTTCGGAAGAATGTTGTAGGTTACGTTGGCTCTTCTGGAAGGACTTGGTTCGTTGATCCGTTTTTGGTTCGCCATTCATATGCTTCATCAGTCTTGACCTCGCGCCTTTTGGCTCCCGTTCGCCTCCAGCCAGACCCTCGCAATCCGCATATAGAATGGGATTGTCCGAGAGGTAGGTCTTAGGATCTGTGTAGAGGTGCACATCCCCGCTTGTAGGAACATCCTGATGGCGGACTGAGCCTACGACTGGCGTTTGATGATGTGTATCACCATCTGCTTCGCTGAGCTATAATATTTCAGCACTGCCTTAAACTTTTCATATTTTACTTACCTCAATGAGGACCTTGATCAGAGAACTTTTCCTGGCACCTATTCCTCGATCAGCACAAACTCTCTTTGTGTTCTGTTCAAGTACCAGTTTCTCCCACAAAGCAAACTAGACCTGGAAACTCGTTGTTGTGGCGCGAACCTCGGTCTCTGGAGATTTCCGCGATGATATCCGCATATCGTCCATAGTCATGGAAGATAAGATCGCCTGATTCATCCTTCACCACACCAAACCATGCTGTATTTTCATCAGCTTGGAACATAGCTGCTTGCTCTTGGTCGTCTGGCGAAGCCTCAAAAGTTGCACGAAGTTTGTCTGCAACGGTCTGATCTGTCTTTTCGTGTAAAATTCCTCCTGGGCCAGTTTGCCCTTGCGGTGGGGTCCAATTCTGTCCCAGCATTTCCCACAATATGTTACATCGCACAAATTGCAGTAGTACAGAGTCAGAGAGTAGTCTCCGCATTGTATGCAAGAATTACTCTCAGCAGCGGAGCCAGGCGTCGCTGATGGAACATACATATGTGACTGCATGGGATCCGTTTCTTCCACTGGGTCATTCCTCAACCGAGGAAGCTCATCGTAATCATCGAGCAAACTACGTTCAACATGGGAGGCTTTCGGAGTTCGTGTGTGGTAGCTGCTCGACTGTAGTATTCATAATATGGTGTTAGAGCGATACGAATTCCTCTAAAGTTCGCAAGATGAAGGGAAAACAAACTCACGGTAAGAGAGGCGCCACCCTCATGATCTTCGAATGATATCAATGGTTGCTCGGTATCCCAGAGTCCCAAGTATTGGTATGGACTTGGCGATCGATGTGGGTTAGAGCCTTGTTGCTTTGGCCGAGGCTTGGGGCAATGATGTTCTTTTCATACCCACGATAGCTTCAAAACTTGAAGGTAACCTGTGATGATATGTAACTTGAGGGTAACCGGTGATGATATGTCAAATCCTGTGAAGACCGTCTGGGAACTCAGGAAACGGGCGAGGGGTTCTTCAGCGAGCCTCGTAAGCCTCAAGAAAAAGCTGTTTCCCAGCCGCATTCACGAATGCAGAAGTCCAGTCAAGTGATGGTATTGAGTTGTACTGCATGTTTTCAAGCCAGATCAGGAGCAGCGAAACGAAGGTGACAAGCATTTAGCCCTGCAACCAATCGGACTGGCATTTGTCAAGCGGTGCTACCCCAAACACATCCCGCGGTGGCGCCTGCCTGCTGGAGTGGTGCACATAAGATTTGTATTTTGGAAGGAGCGACAAGTGTGCCTGTTTTAATGTTCTAAAATCGGTAAGGCTCCCAACTTGGAAGTATGATATCTCTTGGGTTGAGCTGAATTTGAGCGTGCAGGGGCGTAAAGTGGCAATATAGTAGTTCAACCCAATAAGAACCTCTAGAGGCAACTTTGCCCAGGATGGTATAGCAATAGAACCATGAACAGCCGTGTATTCTATTGTACGCACGCGAACCTTGTCTAGAAATGACATTAGACGGTGATATACAAGAGAAAGAACACTTCTCACTTCAGTTGAATTTTCTGAAAAGCTGTAAATTTGTTTTGGGGAAAGGGAACAGATGAAGGAAGAAGCAGATACGGGCAAACAGCCCAAACGCACGCAGCATTGATCCAGGCAAAGTGCCCCAGACCACAGAGATTCACATGAAGTCTCCTTCGAGTATGTTTTTAAGCTGATGCGGAACAAATCAAGGATAGCGTCACTTTGAAGTATTAAATATTCTGTATAATATCACCTATCCAGACACAACCTTCACAAGATACAAAGTCTGTGACCCAACTTGGAATGCTCAATGACACGGGGGAACTCACATGATCAAAAGGCACCCAAAGTCTTACAAGCCTCCACTAAATTCGGCATATCATCCGCCGTCTTCGAAGCAGCACCCCATCTCACGATGCCAATTTCATCCATGGCCCATCCTCCTCCAACCTGCCACCTATTCCCACTAGGATCCACCTCCCTCGTCCATATCCCCTCCTCCTTCCCCAATTTATGCATGGCCACCTGGGTCCACGGATTCAGCAGATGGTACGTCGTGCTAACGCCGAGGCCCCAGCTCGCATACACCTCCCTCTCCTCATCAACCACAACGGTGACCGCCCACGCTCCTCCGATAGATGCGATCCATTTATCAGTTGCCTTTCGAGAGCTGTGCGAGACGGCGATGAAATTCAGTCGCGGGTATTTGTTTGCAAGGCGACGGGCTTCGAGGAAGGTTTTCTCTGCAACTATTTGCCAATCAGCATTATTACGCACCATATAGCAGTCAGGATAGCATACAAGGACATCCGCAATGCCTCAAGAATACCACAACCGCAGGCCTGCCATCTGCAACTGGCACTCTGAGTTTCGCAGATGAAGGTGCATTTGATCCAATCACTGGCTCGGCACAGAGCTCAATTGGCGGCGGTGGAGGAGTTGCCCAAGAGTGCCATGATTTAGGGACAGAAAGGTTCGCGAATTGATTTGCGAATGGCGCTGGCGCATCTAGATCTTTAGGGGCAATGGGGAAGGAAAGGGCGTTGGAGGGGATGCCAGCTTTGCGGAGAGCTATCTTTGCAGTGAGTTTAGAGAACATTTTGACTTTAGCATGTACAGTATTGCAGCAGAAATCGAAATCAAAAGCAAAATGCAAAAAAGCAGAAATGCAAGAGAATACAGCTTACTTTAGAGTGCAATGTCTTTTGAGAGCGACGCGCTCACGGTCGTTCTCTTGCGAGCTTGAAACGGAACAGTGTCGCGACTCCTGTGTGGAGTCAGTCTGTGGACCCCTGAATCCGGGGTTGATTTTATCACATGACTGGCTCTATTCTCAGATCTCTTCGCCTCATTTGAGTGCTCGAAGCTTAACTCCTTCCTTCATGTCTATCAAACGCGTCAACTAGCATTTCGCAGCGCTGACTTCGAAAGTTGAAGCAGTTTCACGTGATTCCCGTCCATGTAGAGAGGTTCTTGTATATCTCACGTCCCATTATTATATCGTTATCTGAAATACGAATGTTTACATTTCCTTTACTATATTCATCCTAAACCAACCCATTTTCACTCAAAACTCTACTTACACCTCACTACGCCAAATCTACGATTTTACTCCCCCTCTTCCCACTCTCCAGCTACAACGGTATCAAGTGACCAGAATCATCTCCAAAGACCTAAATTATGACAAACAATTTACCCAACGCTACCATCCCACAGCAACCCAACCCAACCTCACC
>QGMI01000729.1:0-20392 GCA_007821535.1 Lachnellula occidentalis | reverse complement strand
AATATAATATAATATAGTATTATAATATTATTAAGAAGTAGGAGGTAAGAGGGAGGAAGAGGTCTCTTATATAGTAATATAAGGTTTAAGAGAGAGATAGCTAACTTTACTATTTTAAGAGTGAATTATATATAAACTTAGAAACCTAAAAGTGAAGTATAATTAAATTTGCAAAATCAGGTATAAAGTATAAGTGAATTTGCAAAATCAGGTATAGATTCAGGTATGAAGTGTGAGTAATAGTATGTATATGACTAAATGCTCGTTGACTATATACTTATTAGCAATTCACTTAGGTTGATTGATATTTTAAATTATAAGACTTTTGAATTCTATTTGATTTAGCTTATAGAGCTTATTTAGTTTCTTGTTTAACTAGATAGATAATACTTTTGCCATTTATAGTTTAAACTATCTTATATAATAGGATTTACTTTAATAGATTATAAGTTAATCTCTAAATTGCTTCTTTTTCTTAATCTCGCGTAATCTTATATTTTACGCGACTATCTATACTTTCTATGCGTCTATTTAAAGAAAAAACCTATTTACTATTACCTTTTTCCTTTATATAATTACTTTCTTAAATGCTTTATAGTATTATATTATTTTCTCGCCCTTATAAGAAGGAGCTACCTTCTCACTTTCTTAGCTTATAGTCTACGCTATCTATGATTAAGGTTAATGTTATAATAAAGGAGTATACTTATTGCTATATAATATAATAGGAATCAGAGTTTAGGCAGTTTAGGAATAGGAAATTAAAAGCTTTCTATTAGCTATACTTATACTCCTAGATAATAGTACGTATATTCAAGTAGTCCTAGATAATAGTACCTATACTTAAGTAGAAGTAGAAGCAGCTATTATATAAGCTAGATTCTAATATCTAAATCTAACCTACTTAGCATTAGTAGTATAAGAACTCTTAGCATATAGTTAAGGAGATAAGAAGGGTAGAATAAGTAGTATAAGGGAAATAGGTATACTAATAATAGGCTTTTCTAAAATAGCTATCCCTAACTCAACTCTCTATATAAGATTCTTCTATAATCTTAAAGGATAATATAATAATGTTTTCTCTACCTCTACCTTCTTAGAATACCCCTCCTTTATCATTTATATAAAGTAGTCTATTTCCTTCCCTCTTTTAGTTTAGTATACTAATGCTAGATCCTCTTAAAGAAAGACAAGAGTCTCCCAACTTTAGCATACCCTTTATAATACCTATAAATACACCTCTACCTCTACTATTTACTCCTAGGGTATCTCCTATAAAGGCGAAATTATAAGAGAAGGTTAAGAAGTTCTATAAGGTACTTAATAATAAGATAATAGAGTATTATCCTTATTATAAGGAGAAGTAGTTTATAATAAAACTATACCTACATAATAGAAATCTTTATAATAAGTATATTATAGATAAGAAGAAGTAGAAAGAGAATAGTCCCAACTTATAGAGTCTTAAGAATAATATAGATATTAGAGTTATACTATAATATCTAAAGGATTTAACTAAGTTTAAAGAGTTAATTATTACTTAGGCCTATCTAGTAATCCAAATACGTCATAAATAAGGACACTAGTACTATTATATAAGGCATATGATATACATATTATAAGATAAAGTAAAGTAGTTCTCTAACTTACCTTACTAGGTAGACAAGTTAGATATTATACTACTTTATCTACTAGAATCCTAAAGAGGGGATAAGCTATATCATTACTAGTTTTATTCCTAATTCTAAGTATAATAAAGTTATATTAAGGAAGCTCTTATCTAGCTATAAGCAAACTATTCTAACTACTACTATATTATAATATTTAAGGAGAATTTAAGTTAGCTTCCTAAAGATAGCAATATTTCCTAGTATATTATTAACCTTAAAAAGAATCTAATAATAGAGAATAAGGAGTAGGTTTTATAATAAGGAAATGATTAGTCTATTAATAAGGCATAAGAACATAGACTTAAGGTTAGTAATAATAAGTATTATATAAACCATCCTATGCTCCTAAGTTAAGAGTCTATAATCCTTAACCTAAATATATAATAAACTAAGTTAGAAATACTATAAAAGGGTACTTAATGATAAGAAGAGCCTATAGAAGCTATAGATACTATAAGACCTACTAAAGAGATACCTTAATAACCTTTATATATTCCTATTAGCTAGGCCTCTATTCTAGTAATTTATTTAACTCTAATTAGCAAGTTAGGTAGCTAGTATTATCTATTTACTATATGCTTCCTAATGCTCTTTTTATATAGTCAAGAGGATTTCTATGCCCCTTATAAATGATTAATGTCTCTTAATACCTAGGTATAATACCTTTTATAGTTTTATGATAATTAGTTTAGTACTTACCTTTAGTTTCAGTTTATGGTTTTTAATATAATTTAATAAGCAAAGATAAAGAAGGTTGCTAACTACTTTATTATTACAAATCTAGAGACTTATACTCTTAATGCTAAGGAGTTAACTAAGAGCCTATAAAATAGAGGCCCTATACTTTATAAAGCTATTTAGGCTAGTGATTATCTTACTAGAACTTGTCCTTTCTAGTCTATAAAGCTAAATAGTCTTAAGGCGCAAGTCTAAGGCTTATATAATAAAGGTATTATCTTTTATACCTAGAGTTATACTAATTACTAGTAGGATGATCTTTATTAGCATATGCCTGACTATGATAAGTATAAGACTACGATAGAGATTAACTATCTATAGATTGCTTAGCGTAATATCTAGAAATATCTATATATTATTATAGCTTAATTAGATATACGATTTTGTTACTTCTTAAAGATCGTAATAGATAAGCTTCTTAGTAGTATAAAGGATTATTAGTACTATTATAAGTAGTAGGCTTATAGTACTAGTTACGTCTATTGTATTATCTAGATAAAGGATTCTTTAAAACTAGGTATTTATATAGAAGTAGATTATATAGCATTTGCTAAGTATTAGAATACTTAGATCTTTACATTTAACCTTAACTTAATTTATCTTACTAATCTATATTACCTATCTTCTCTCCTTTATCTCTAGGTAGTTAATTCCTAGGATTAGGTTACTACTATAATTAATTAGTTTTAATACTATAGTCGTTATAAGCTAGGGGCTTATCTATAAAAGAGATAAAGGACTAAGATTATAGAATGTTAGTTCTTCTTTCCTTATAAGCATTAGGACTAGGCAGGCGTTATATAATAGGTTAATAGTAAAAGCTTTATGTTTACTCTAATTTAAAATAGTAACTATTTAAATTAGTACTCTCCTACTATAGCTCTAAGGTAGTAGGCGAATATAGATATCCAACCGATAGCTACTTATAGTAGTTTAGTATTATATATAGCAAAATATATTAGTAAGGTAGAGAAGAAGTTATAGTTATATTAGGAGATTTAGGATAATATATAAGCCTATCTCTTTTCTTTCTACTTCTTTTAGTTATACCTAGCTAACTTGTAATAGGTTCTACTATATATTAATACTAACTTGCTAATAAAGTCCTTTATCTATAAACTCCTTAATTGCCTATTAAAGGAGTAGGATTAGTTAGTATAGGAGGTCTCCTATATCCTTCTCTAGATCCCCTAGTAAGATTTAACATATAATTATATAAACCTTCTTTACTACCCTAAGGAGGGCTAATGATAATATATTATAATCAAGTTAGATAGGTTGTTTAAAGAGAAGCTATTTATATATAAATGATATAAAGGTCATATCAATTATCTAAAAGGAGAGGAATACTTATAATATATAACTTTAGTTTAGTAGTTATAAGAGTATAACTACCTAAAGACGCTTAGGCTCTACCTTTATGTATTACTATAAGTAATCTAATACTTTCTATTATATAATTCCTCTCTAACCTATGATAATTACGAGGATTACTATTATGTTAAGCTAATACTTATCTATCCTTTTATAAAGGTTAAGGAGCTTCTTATTATAGACGGCTAGGACTATGATAGTTATATAGAGGCATATATATTATACTATAAGTAGCATAATAATCACCCTAATAACTTTTATAACGAGGTCCCTTTATAGTATATTAGTAAGGAGGATCTAGTTATAAATGATAATAACTATAATAAGATAAAAGGTATACTACTACTAGTTATACCTCATATAGAACTTGAGGCATATAGAGCTATTAATCCCTAGTAGGATAATAGTCTATAATAAGAAGACCCTAACGACTTAGGCGAGCGAGATCTAGATTATGCCTATGATTAGAATTTATATTAGGATTAGTATTTACAAATAGATCCTAGATAGTAGGATACTATAAAGCGTAATTTCCTAGCTAATTATATCTTTCTAGATATTATAAACCCTAAGGATCTTATATTAAATGTTAAGTAGCAAAAGGTATATAATATACTCATTAATTATTATATTGCAACGCTTGCTAGCAATAACCCTATAGCATTATAACTAAACCTTAATAGAGTTACTAGGACTAGGAAGACGTATATTCTTCTATAAGCAAGTATATAAATAGCTACTTTAGCTTTTAAGGCTAGGCATATTAATCCTATCATACGTACTACCCTAATAGGAGTAGCTACATATAATTTTAAAGGCAAAACAATCTACTTGCTACTATAGATTCCTATATAAGTAGGGGATAATAGCATAGGGCCTAATATACTATTAATACCTAGTATAAAGAGTTACTTGTAGATAGCTCTTTAGGATATAAAGTACTTAATTATTAATAAGAAGTCTATGATTAGCATTAAGCTTCTAGGTATGATCTACTTCTAGTTATATAAGATCTTTCCTCTATAATACGATAAGCCTTATAGTAGGGTTAATATTATCATATATAGGAATTTCAAGCAGTTGCTACTAATTGCTAAAAGTCTAATATATATAAGGAAGAAGCTTTATATAGTAGATACTTAAGTTAATAGTAAACTTGTATATATAGCTCTTAATCATATAGCTTAGCTTCTTACTCTCTAACGCTAGCAAGAAAGCAGCCTTGAGTCTCTTAGATTTAAATAAGCTTTATCTAAATTATAAAGTAGTGATTATTCTCTAGTAAGCTATAGTTAGTTTACTTCTTGATTTAAGTAAAACCTTTCTTCTAATAAGATTACGTCGTTTGATAATGCTATATGACTCTTCTTTACTTATATAGAGGTAGCCTACTATAATCACAACTATCTATAAGACTATAAGCAGCCTATTTTATATATGCATTTATTATATATAAGCGACTCGGCTTATAAAGCTATAGATAATAAAGTAGATAGTTTAGATATCAGTTTAGTAATTTATATTAAGGCTTATATAATGCTTATAGATAACTTATAGATTAAGAGAGGTCTTATAAATAGTTTTATTAGGATTATATAAGATATTATATAAATGGAGACATAAGATATTAAAGATAACCTACTAACTATAATTCTAATTAAGTTTAAGGGATATACTAGTCCAACTTATAGCAATATGAATTATATGCCTATTTTCCTTATCATATAGTAGTTTAAGTATAAGAATCAGGATTATATAAGGAAGAATATGCCCCTCTAAGCTATATATATAATCATAGTATATAAAAGCTAAGGCCTAATACTTCCTAGGATTATACTTAGCTTTATAGTTAGGGATTTTGCTATTAGATTATTATATATAGCTATTTCACGTATATAAGAGCTAGGGGATATTATATAGCTAGATACTTTTATATAAGATTAGTTTAAACCTTTAAAGCTAAGTATAAATGCTACAAATAAGTTATAGGATTAAGAGTATCATACTAGATAATTAATACTATAAACTTATATAAAAGTATATACTAGCGCTAGTACCTTCCCTTATAGCCTTCTTTAACTTTCCTAATCCTTTAAAATACTTAGATAAAATAGTTTTTAAAGACATATAAGACTATATCAGCTAGCAACTGCATAGTCAATGCCCCGGAGCTTGCGTAGGGCCGCGGGGGACATGCTTACTAATAGTCAAATTTGTAGATCTAAGCTTCTGGTGAGCCGACGCCCTACTTACCAATGTTTCTTTGCTGGAACATCCAGATTCTAGAGCTACAGGATAATATAATATTGCAAATGGCTTTCAGTTCCATTCTTTGCGCTAATAATTGCATCTATCACATTTGGTAAGCATAGTCCGGTTTCGTTAGTCTACCGACTCTAGTAAATATAATACTTGACCGGTCGAGTAGTTAGTCAAAAATGCGAATCACAAAAGTCTACAATTCGCAGAAGCACCGTCAAGCCTAGTTTCTTTTCTCAATTTTGAGCTTAATCCAACTCGAAGGCCGTGGCAAAGAACTTGCCAAGTTTTTCATTGAGCTTATAGGCTTCCTTCAACATCTTGCGAGTCCGTTACGCAGTCTTCCACTACCATTTTACAAATAGGGCCTTGAAGCTGATCAATAATTTCAAAGCCAGATTCTTGGCTGCCTGCAATAGCTCGGGGAGTTCCAAATTCTTTCCTGCATACCTCTGGCTGGGAGCGTTCCCATCGAGGATGTAACAGATCTATCAGGTGTTCTAGAGATTTGACTCGTTGATTCTTATCCGTTTTACCGCAACAGCTGGCTCCATCTACGAGTCGCAGCCGAGATATGTGGCCCACACATTCTGTGTGACACAACGTTGTCAGCGCGACCCGCTATCCTCATCGTCGCAACGTCCATCGCGGAGTTTTCAGCCAGCACCTGCAGCGTTGCGAATGGCATCAGCTACTCGGCGACTTGGGGATATGCAACGATCTCATAGGCGCCTATGGTCTGGCTCTAAAAACGCCAACGCCATTCCACACGGCTCACAATGAGCGGCCAAGGTTAAGCCGTCAACGTTCAGCTCATCTATTTTACGCCGGCGGCTTGCATGCAACTTCGGATACTGTCATTGGAAATCTCGGGTAGCTGTATTGGGAGTCGTCCAACGTCAGCAATGAATATGCGAGTATAGTGGAGGTAACTTGGCATATGTTTTGGAATACGAGACAAACTTCAGCTACTGTCTATGGGCTGTATACTATATGAATTAATATATCTCCAGCGGCTGACTTGATGACAGGTAAACTCAGTCAACGGCGACGGGCCGCAATCTTGCAGGTCTGTATCTTACCCACCACATTCTCCTGCAAATTAAAGATACGACTTTAGTTCCAGCAGGCGTCCAGATACGGGAGCAGAACCCACAGGAAATAGCAGCAACTATCCGGATCCCGCTCCAGCTCTAGAGCTCAACCACCGCATTACAGTGACAAATCGCGCCATGAGCACACGCCAGACCACTACTGACGCGGCGATCTACATGCTTCATCTGCCGTCAGTACTTTCACCCAGTGCGAGTGCAAATGCTACCCTTTCGGAGCTGCAGCACATCTGGGCGTCCTTCGGTCAAATGAGGCCGTGATGTTTATCTTGGCAGCGCGTCTCCTACCAGAGCCAGGCACCAGTCTCAACCCTGAAATCGAGGCTATCGGCCGCTCCCGATCTCTTAGCTGACCGACAAATATGAGATGGAAATGGTCGAGCTCCGCGAAATGATAGGTACGGTTCGTGACAGCGTGGGATATTTACTATTTAGTCATGATCAATAAGCTACGTTCGCGCAATAATCTTGTTTCGCTTTGGGTGTCAACTACCAGGCTTATACAGACGCCGACCATGTTATTGCGTTGTAGCCTATGTGGTCTTTATAGAATAGCCGGTCGTCAGCATTTATCTCCTTGTTACGGTGTACTTTTCTTCGGACCTATATTAATTCAATCCCTGAGTAATCCCGAAAGCCATGGTAAGGTCCGCCAATGATGTGGATATAAACCTGCACTGTAATACCTTTCCTTCAAACTTTTGGTCCGGAAATGGAAGGCCTTCTTGAAATAGGGGTTCAGTCGTTTGATACGGTACCGTACTTTTACATTCCTACAGCGGTCCTCCTAATTTGTATCACTTATCTCTCTGATATCACTGCACAACCTTAACTTAACAAACTCCCCTATTGATTCGACGAGATTCTTTAGTATCTTCAGTAATAACTACGGTGTATAGACAAACACTCTAGCACCCAAGGTTAGCCGAGCCCCTTAACCCTCGCTTAGATATAGCCCCTCACATTATTCTAGATGTTTTAGGCTGCCAAGCCGCCCTTTATGGATGGGCCGAGAGCTACGATACAGAATAATAGGAGCTTCTTTCGAAATGCATTGCTCCCATTCTCCATGTAGGTATCTCCTATGTATGCACCAACGATATGCGCTCTAACAGCCCCTCTTTTGTCTCCGATCGATTGCCGCGCCTTTCTTAAAAGCTCTGGGGACCTCCGTCCTTGGACAGAATATCGAGCTATCAGTGCATACTTCAGGTGTGCTAGGTTATTCAGTCCTTGGACTGCCTTTTGCCGACGGAGAGGAGACTCAGGAGGCAGAATTAGGGCGATGGTTTTAGATTGTGAATAATTGGTCGAGGGAGCATCAAATATAACTACTATAAAAGCCTACAAATAGCCCCTACATACATTGTCACACTTACTACACGTGTGAGTCCAACCTTCCGCCGTGTTCATCAGTATTTGAAGACAAAGCAGCAAGGGACAATACACCAGACAGACTATGCTGCTATGCATATCAATTGCCCTACATGTGGTCAGTTTGGGAAATGGTCTTCAGTCGCTGAATGTGTACTGTAACTACGAGTAAACGCTGCGTGGAAACATCTTCCTCTACCGGCGGCGTTTCACCATCTATAAGCTGGGGGAAGGGAACTTATTCGAGAGTGGAGAGAAAACTCGGGATCGCTCTCTTATTAGTCTTTCACCCTCTTTCTCTCTCACACACCCTTCGGGTCGGTCCGTCCATACAGAAAATATCGAGGCGAGGCGAGGCAACAAAAGTTGGCAGTTCCGATGCCGATACCCCTGTACATCTAGCCTCGAGCTAGTCACCATGACGATCTGATTGGCAGGCGCACGCCTAACACCGAAGTTCCGACCCCCGAGCCCGCGTTTCTTTTCATCCCACGACAGCTACGGAGTTCGACGCCATCATGACTCTTGGGACATTCTTGAAAAGAAAAAGCCCTTTTTCCTTATAAGAAGGAGAGACATCCACCCTCGTTCGCAGAAACATGCGCTCTTCATCTTCATTTCCATCTCAATAACACAAAGACAGCCTTGCAACAATAGCTACCTACCTACCTATGGACAAGGAAATCCGCAACGAGGCTGAAGCCAAGGCGGTGGCGGGTCTTGGTGCAGACACAGGGGCAACAGTGCCGGGGCAGGCCGAAGAGCACATCGCAACTCCAGTAGTAGCCTCGTCCGAATCCGCAGATGAATCCCTCAATGGATCGAATGGCAGCGCCAGGGAGACCGCCGCTCCAGCTGCAAAAGGGGAAACCCCTGGGCTGGATCCAGAGGCGTCGCGCACAAAAATGCAGACTGCTATCATCATGATCTCTCTCTGTTCTTCTGTATTTCTTGCGTAAGATCCCAGTATGTTCAGCCTGGAGTTTGCACATCATACTAACAGAATGCTGCAGAGCCCTCGATACAACCATTGTCACAACCGCCCTCCCAACCATCAGCGAATACTTCCACTCGAACGCTGGCTATACATGGATTGGCTCCGCCTATTTGCTCGCAAACGCGGCTAGCACGCCGTCATGGGGGAAGATCAGTGACATCTGGGGACGGAAACCTATACTGCTCGTAGCAGCAGGCATATTCTTCATCGGAAGTGTTCTATGCGCCACCAGCGTCAATATAGGAATGCTGATTGCATCCCGAGCAATTCAAGGAATTGGGGGAGGGGGTCTGATTGTTCTAGTCAATATTTGCATTTCCGACCTGTTCAGTATGCGGAATCGGGGCAAGTATTTTGGTCTTGTAGGCATGACTTGGGCTTTTGCTTCAGCCGTAGGACCGATATTGGGGGGAGTCTTCACTGAAAAGGTCTCGTGGCGATGGTGTTTTTACATTAATCGTAAGTGGACAAAATATTGGCGGTTGTGCTATACCTGACAAAGCTAGTACCCATTACCGGGACTGTGTTCATCCTACTTTGCGTATTCTTACATCTCGACAACCCAAAAACTCCTGTTTGGGACGGTCTAAAGGCCGTCGATTGGCTGGGAAGTTTAACAATCGTTGGTGGTACCTTGATGTTACTTCTCGGTCTGGAATTCGGTGGTGTCTCATTCCCCTGGGACTCCGCCACAGTCATTTGCCTGATCATCTTTGGGGTTTTTGTTGCATGTCTTTTCGTTCTCAACGAATGGAAGTTTGCTCGCTACCCTATCATGCCTATTCGTAAGTCCTACTCGAATTACTACCCAGAGGAAATTCTAACTTTAACTAGGCATGTTCAAACATCGCTCTGCAATTGCCGCACTCGGGACCTGTTTTTGTCATGGTATCGTCTTCATTTCCGGATCCTACTACCTACCCCTTTACTTCCAAGCTGTCATCGGCGCCACACCCCTTCTATCCGGCGTGTATACCCTAGCATTTGCACTTTCCCTATCCTTCACATCAGTAGCTACCGGAATCTTCATCAAGAAAACAGGCAATTATCTCCCACCAATCTGGTTCGGCATGACGATCATGGTTCTCGGCTGGGGTCTCTTCATCGATCTAGAGGCAAAGGCCAACTGGGCAAAAATCATCCTCTTCCAAATCGTAGCTGGAATTGGTGTTGGGCCAAATTTCCAAGCCCCTCTTATTGCACTTCAGAACTTCGTTGCGCCACAAGACATAGCGACTGCGACTGCGACATTTGGCTTCGTTCGCAGCTTGGCCACTGCTATTGGGGTCGTGATTGGTAGCGTCGTTTTCCAGAACGAAATGCAGAATCACTCGGCTTCATTAGTCGCTTCGTTGGGCCCTCAGCTCGCTGGTGAGCTTTCTGGTGGCTCAGCTGGCGCGAGTGTCGGCATCGTGTCTCAGCTTCCGCCGGCGCAGAGAGTGATTGCTAGACAGGCTTTCTATGAGTCTTTAAGGACGATGTGGATTATGTTTAGTATGTGACACACAAAGTCCTTTTTCTAACCCCAGCTAACAACCCACACAGTTGCTTTCGCCGCCTTTGGCTTGCTTATCAGCCTCCTCATCACCAAAAGGACACTGAGCAAAGAACACCAGGTCGTCAAGACAGGCCTGGCGGCAGAAGAAGCGAAACGCAAGGAAGCGCAAGCCAATAAACGCTTGTCGAAAGATGTGAAGCGCGGAGAGAAAGAGGCGTTGAAGAGGGAGGGGAGAAAGGAGAGCGGAGAAGTGCTGCCAAAGGAGGAAGTCTGATGATTTGATTTTATACCAAAAGAGGCATGCATAGATAGGCGTTTGTCGAGATTTACATGGCATCACAGCTCTGGCGTTTGGATTGGTTTCGGATATAAAAGCTATAGAATAGTATATTAATTTCTTGAGCTGATGGAGCGAGTTGATTGTTCTTTGGGTACGTGTGTCATGTATCGAGGATAACTTAATGTCTTAATTTTCTTGCGCTATGCTTTCTACGAACTAATAATCCGTCTGTCAATTTTGCTTCTCTGTACATCACCCCCCTATCTGCTAGCCGAGGCTGGTCCCACGTTTTAATAATCAACTCCTATATTATTTTCTGCCTTCTCTATAGAGCCCAATACACCCCATTTGACAGATAATAGCCGCACATACTATAGTTGACTTTTGACATGCTATGCCGCCAGTATATTAAAATTAGTGCCGCCTTATGGGTTTATTTTCCAACTGCCATCTTCCCCTCAAAACCTCAACCACAAAAGAAATCACCCCTCACATTGACTGCTGAGCAGCCTCAGCAGCCCTCTTCAAATCCTTCAAGAACCTCCACCTCGTCTTCTCGCCCAGTCCCTTTTCTTTCCAGCTATTGATGTTTCCAGACGGGAAGAACTCGACGCCCAAATCCGGCTCCAACAGGCTGGCATCATGCGCTATAACAACCCACACGTTAGGCGTCGCGTCAAAGAGTTCTAGTTTCTCAATCGTCTCGTGCGCTTCCACGCTATCGTGCGCGAATGCCTGGTTTGCGCGATAGAAGGGCGTGTTGGGTGTCGGAGATGGAGACAGTTTCGCGAACATGGAGCCGGGACAGATACAGGCGTCTGCGTCTGCGTGGTTGGGAACGGCTAGCGCACCGAGATTGATCTGAGAAGGTAGGGGCAGGTACGCAGTTGGCCGGAACTCGGCGCCGTGGTGGCAGGCGTCGGCGCCGAGGAAGATGAATGTATCTGGGTTGGAGGTGACGCGGGCCAGGGCGCAGATATGCGCGATAGTGTGGCCTGGCGCGTCGAGGATGTAGAAACTGCCGTCGTGGAAGAAGTCGTGGGCGCGGAAACCAGCAATGTGTAAGTCAGAGAAGGCGACTTCCTTGACGTCCCTGCCGTCGAAATCGGCGTCGAGGAGAGGGGCGGCGGGGTTGGTGGGGTAGCCGGGGGTGAAATTGTGCTTGAAGCCCGGACCGACGATGAGGGAGGTGCTGGGGGGAAGAGTGCAGGGTTGCCGGTGTGGTCCGGGTGCCAGTGGCTCCAGATGATGGCTTCGATGGCTCCGCCTTGCACATCGACGTTGTTGTCCTGCAGGATTTCAGCGACGTCTTTCTTGATCTGAATCGTGACGTCCGGGCCGCTGCGCGGATCGTGGCCGTGAAGGCAGGGGCGAGGTTGTGCCAGTCTTTGCGCATGCCTAGGTCGAAGAGGAGCTTGCGGCCTGATGGGTGTTCGATTAAGAAGACGAGGCAGGGGGCGTGGAGGAGCGAGTGGCCGTGGTAGGCGGGCTCGAGGATAGTGGATATGGGGACGGTGAGGACCGCTGTGCTGGGAGCGGGTGTGAGGTCTGGTAGTTTGTAGCAAGGGAAGAGATGTGGGGAAGGAGAGTAACTTTGTAAGTACAGTACCTGTCGATTACTTTAACTGTCACGGTTGAAGAACTCTTTGGGATATGAAGATCCGGGGCAGATTTGGGCAATGCTGATGGCGACATATTAAAGGAATGAAACAAGAGCAGGATCTTGAAATAACAGTATAGTGTCTGGTACTCTCACTTACGTGAGGGCATAATGGCTGTCTTATAGTCAGTCCTAATCATCCACGCCAAGGTACCCTCCCTCCCTATACGAAGATCCCTCATGCGGAAGATCGCGTCGAGTCAATACAAGCCACAGCGCCCCAAACTCTATACTCCCACGCCGTATACTATTCTGTTGCCGCTGACGTTGTTAGATACCCCAGCATCTAGCCATCCACCTCATATAACTTACAAACCCTCCGATACAAATCACTATTTGCAACCCAGGATATTGTCCAATAGCGCCAACTTTCGTCTTGGTCATATCGACTCATAATAAGCCATTATCCATATCGTCCTTGCTCAGCAACCCAGCATTTCTCATCATAGGTATACACCTACCTACCTTACCTTACCCGACTTAAGTTCCGCCCTACCTATATCGACCTAGCAATAGCTCCCGTCCCATTCAGACAAACATCCCACCCTACCCACCATATCCCAAATCCCATACCCCATCCCAACCTCCGATACGATAGAAGAGATGAGATCAGCAACTCAAATAACCTGCTCTTTACTGTACATACGATGCAGTAAGATTGTATTAATTAATTAATTAATCAGCGATATTATTCGTATTCCGCAGTGGGGCCGCTGGTTTCGCTTGCTTATAAACAGATAAACAAAAGTTACAAACCATCTTTCTTATCTCTACCTAGGTAGGTATAATATAATTGTCAGACGAAGGCCTGACTTGTACTGTAGGGTGAGGCAGGCGCTTGTAGGGCCGTGGCCTCACCCCAGGAAGTCAGGGGTGTGCTCTGGCAATTACTCCATAATGCTTAGTAGCCTAGCCGAAACTCCCCCTCCCATTCTTTTCTGTCTCATCCCATACCTATGCTAAGATGCCAATCGACTGCGGGAAAGGAAAATAATACGAGAAGTAAAAGGAAGGCTGCTCACGTGTCATCGCCCCCTTTTGCGCGCAATAAGGAGGCGAGTGGTTCGATCGAAAGAGAAGATTAGATATCTAACAGTTAAACTAGCCAATCCTTTCTATTATAATATATTGCAACCGTAATATCATATCATCTCGCAACCCGCCTCGCCATGCATGCCAGCCCAAAACGCCTCGCTCCCTAGTTTATATGAAAAAATGAAATGAAAAGGGTAGTGTATTATACAAAAGATAAGAATAAAACAGGATATATCGGCTGAAACATATGCGTACGTGCTGCGTGGGTATCTTCCTCTGCTCTGCTCGCTCAATTCAAACTTTCACTTTTGACTTTCCCCCCAACTCCACTGGCCATGCATGCATGCCTAAATGATCACTCAATCAGCGAATCCTCTTCCCATCCAACCACCTCTGCTGACCCCTCTCCTGTCTATAACGATCCTGATCTGCGCCCCTCCTCCTCTCCTCAAAGGCAGCCTTCTCCTCTTCGCTCAGACTGAATTGCTTCTTCAGCCATCCGAACGCGCTGCGCTTCTTTTTCACTTTCTTGCCGTTCTCCGTCACCATTGTCATGTCTGTCATAACGCTCATGCCCATCGCGCTGGGTGCTCCTCTGCGGGTCCCGAGATTAGACGGCGTGGGCGTGGCGCCGAAGCGGAGGTTCGAGTGCGAAGAGGAGTGCAATTGATCTATATTTGCCGGGGCTGCGGTCCAGGGTCTTTGAAGGGGCGAGTTGGGGGAGGCTTGGACGGGGCGGAAGAACTGCTGGTCGGAGCGGGGGGAGGGCAAGAAGTCACGGGTCAGCGTAGGAGGTAGGGTATCGTGACTGGTTTGTCGAGCTGGTATGTTGACCATTCGAGGTGAGTTGGTATTTGGGGGGTTTTGGGCGAGACCTGGGAGAGTCCAGCCTGAGTATGAAGATTTCTTCTCTTTCTTTTCGACATCTGAACAATAGGCAGAGTCTAGGCCACGAGATGGTGGCGTGTTGATAATGTTTTCTCCTTCGCGAAGAGCAGACGCGGAAGCGATTTGCGCCGATCGCACGCTTTCGCGAGGGCTTAGAACTTCATTATCGGATAGCATTGGTGTGGCTTTGATGGTCATTTCTGACGTTTTGCGTTTCAAGGAAAATCGCTTTCGCATGGAGAGTCTCGGCTTGGCGGGTGAGGGTTCAGGTGCTTTCTCAACGACCGTTGAAGGAGCAGATGGGGCCCGTACTTCTGATGGTATTTTTGGGGAAGGGACAGGGCTGTACGTATGTGGTTTAAGAATGAATTCGGGTTCGGGCGCGGCTAGCTCTGAAGGAGCTGAGCTTTCGTCCTCCTCAGGGGTAAAGCTTCGTGCGTCTAGCTCCTGCCGATGCTCCGGTTCTGGTTCTGAAAATCGTTCACGATCGTCAACCATTCCAAAAGCTGGGAGAGTAGCTTTAATAGCAGGTGTTATTGCTGTCGGGTCTGGTGGGAGGGACCTCAACATTGATTGTCGCATCTGTTTGGAGGCTCGTGGGGAGGACGATGGCGTCGAAGATGACAATGAACCACTGAGCTGTAAAGGTGTCAGTGAAATTTGGAGATCTTGGAGATGGTACCACACACTCTTGCTTGCCTCCTGCTGATATCACCAGCCCTCTTGTCCATCTCAGCAACAATGGTACCAAGTTGTACCAGTGCAACCCCAAGCTTATTTCCTTTGGTCTGCAGTGATACGTATGCTTTGTACCATCCTTCGACGTTGCCCTTCATAGCATCGAATACCTTTTGCATGTCGGGTCGCTCTCGTCTCCACACCGCAACCTCTTGTTCTCTGGCCAGATATATAGTAAACTCCTTGCAAGCATCGAGACCTTGTGTGACATCCTTCAGGGCATCGTTCATTGCCTTTGCCGTTCTGGTTATAACATGTTCGATCCTCTCATTGCCATTGACAATTTGTACACGAAAGTTACGATCCTCCAACATGGCATCAAAAATCTTTATGTTTTGCAGAGGCATTCTCAAGAGATCCAACCGTTCTTCTATATCCCCGTCGGCCAAGTCGAAGTCCTCTAGTGTGGTTTCCAGAAATGCATCCACCTCATCAACATGTCCTTGCAATATATTCATAACCTGGTCATCATCTTTGGCAAGTCCATTTAATAAGAGATAGAGGCCGAAAGAGATCTGCGCCATCAACTTCCAAAGCTCATGGTACTGTTGTCCTGGTCTCTGTCGCCATCTGGACGCATGTGTCTCCTCATCAATGTCTTGGTCAAGCAGCTGTTTCCTCCTCAAAGCCGCACTGGCAGCCTTTATTGTCGGTTCGCTGGTTATGCCTTCAGAAACTTCTACCATCGATTCTGCAAAGGCGTCCTGCATGGAGGCAATCGGATGGGTTGGAACGTGAACCTGAACCGGAGCCGAAGGTGGAGGCAGAGATTCAATATGAACTTCCTTCATGGTATTGAATGGAACCCCAACTTCTTTCATCGTATCGTCAAGCTCTCTCAACGTACGGGATCTGATTTCGTCGGAACTCGGTTCGTGTTCGGTCAATTGGGAAGTTTCCGGACCATTGTATCTCGCAGCGTTCAATCGAATCACCGCAGATGTATCTTCGTATGTTGCACCGGTCAATTGAGGCACCTCGTCCTCCTCATCCTCGTATTCGCTGTCTGATGCTCCCTTGTAGCTCGCGCCGTCGTAATTCGGTCTATGGAGTTTGGTCCCCTCGTAACTCGATCTTCTCATGGGGGAGGCAATCGACTCATTATCGGGTTCGAGGATTATAGGGAGGCCGCCCAGACTGTGTTCCTCGTCAGAGTCGTAGAAAAATGCCATGGTTGCGACTGGGCAGGCAGGGCAAGGCGAATACTGTGCGCCTTCAGTTCTGGTAGGACGATGCCACCCGCAGGCTCAGTGCATTTTCCTAGCAAAGCAACTCGAATGGCGAGGACATTCGGGTTCTGGGTGGTCGGGTAGTTTATTGCAGACGACGATGGAGGGTGTCCCATCCGCGCCTTGAGCTCCGGCTGGACAGGCAGGGTAGATGGGTTGTGCTGCAGGAGTGAGGGGAAGAGAAGGATAGCAGCAGAAAGGGGTGTGGTGTGGTGAGGTGCGTGTGGTTGCAGGGCGGGTTGGTAGGGCAGACAGAGCAAGTTTGCAGCCACCAACTGCTGCACTTGCACCAAATGATCAATGTTGACGGCTAGATGCAGACTGGGTATTGTGATTGTACAGACTACAGAGTCGAGTCGAGACTCGAGAGTGAGTAGTAGTTTGGTCAGATTGGAGAATCCATTCCAGATGGGAAGGAGGCATCAACGTAAAAAGGTAGGAGAAGGCCGCACCGACCTTCACAGACCGTCGCAGCTTAGCTCAGGAACAAAACCCAGAATGAGTCGGACTAAAACAGAACGGACCACCCAAGCTACACTGTTTGGAGCCAAGGCGCTCTCCTGGTAGGCGCCTATCATTCTATTCTAGGATGTGCCCAACGGGATCCATCGTGCTTAGTAGTGAAGATCTTGATGGAGGGGAAGAGGAGGGGAGAGGGGAGGGAAGGGAAGAATACAATATTTCATAGGATAATTAGCTCTTGTACTCGAGTATAAGAAAAGATTGGCTGATGAAACCGAGAGAAAGGAGGAGGATTGTTGTGGTGTGTAGTTCTAACGCATGTAGAAATGCAATCTAGGCAATTCCAGGAATTCCAAACTATCGTATTGTATATTGCTCCTGCATACGGAGTAAGGTAAGGTCGCCATGTGCTGTTAGGTTTCCGGGTATGGCGGGGAAAGAAAGAAAGGGGGTGTACCTCCGTAACCTTATGCCCGTAAGGCTATAGTATTACGACAAGCTGCACGCAGTTGGTGCGTTTACGGTATTCCAGCATGGACCGCCTCCGAGTGGTTGGTGCATCTTACGAGTATTGTCTGTTATGTCGCAATACCTTAAATACTAAGATATCATTGCCAGATGCGGGAGAGTAGGTAGGTATGCAATCATTGAGAAAATAGATATTATGGAGTACTGTAGGGGCTGCGTAGGTATGTAGCATGCCATGGGCCACTCGAGACGCGACACGCGACTGCCAGACGTCTTCATGGGCACGACATTGATTGTTTCTACTCCGTACAGTGCAGTACAGCACTATGATCCCACAAACACGAGGGGTTATTCGATATATCATTTTATCCCTCAAACCACATGGCAGCAGCGATGTCCATCAACATGAGACTGCCGCCCACCGAGACCGCATTCTAATTATTTCCCAAATACCGGTACTCCCGCATAGGGAACCGGACCTTTGCCTTCCCCTTACGGATCCCTTCCTACCTGTGTCTGTGTATACATGCTCGAATATCGCCTCAATATGCCAGGAGGTGGGTCGTGACGAGAAGTCGGGTTCTTCTTCAGCCCTGGCCCCTCAGGATGACAACTAGAAGCCGTAAGGATTCCGTTTCACGGTTTCATACTTCGTGATCGTGAGAGGTAGGTGCAAAGTATCACCAACAAACCTGCCAGTAATAGCTACGACCTCGCCGGCTCTTTGAAATATCTGGCGGAAACACAGTACAATACGGCTTACGGTAGGAGGGAGGCAGTGTGGTTTCCGGATGCCTCATTTCCTTCTCCCTCTCTTCACCCGCTGTCATCCTTTCGTCTTCTCTACCGTGTCACAATTCACAGGTATAACAGTGCAAGTAGGAACTTTCGTCCTCCCCGGCACGCGCACACTGGCCTCATGCGATACGGCTTGAGTCTACACAGCTTCCACATCTGTTACACGGACATTCCTCACCTACCCCTCCGACGCCCCTCGCCGCATCCCATCCCCTCATCTTGAATCCCGAGATTCAGCAGGCGGCTGTTTGTACCCGTTGGTTTCCGAAAATCATACCGCGCGAGACATCTCTAGGCGGCAGCCGTATATTGGACATCTACTAGCTGAAGCTGGAGCCGGAGGGTATGATGTTCAAGAGCGGGCTGTCATGTTAATTGCGGGGTATTCTCTGGGCTTGGTGGAGAAGGTGTTGAATTGGCAGGTCGTGCAGAAACCCAGCACAACAATCTACCAAAGCATCAGGCAAAGCTTACAGTACCGACGATGGGTAGACTGGCTTTTGAGAGCGAGGCTACAAAGTTATTCTGAAGATTGTTAGGAGTACGCGTTTGCAGATGGATGAATGAGGGTCGTTATACTAAGGAGCAGTGATTCGATTAGGAAATATTGATGCGAAGGGCTTGACGATCTGGCTGGGAAGCAGTATGTCCTTTTGCTATCGCTGAGAAGGCGGGGACATGCTGAATGGTGCTGAGACGAGGCTTTTGTAGGATGCACGTTTCTTACTTGCGACATGATCCGGTGGATATGGAAGTTTCGAAATGCCTTTCGGGAGTCATTTCAGCACTACTACCGTACCTAAGACAGGTATGCTTTTGAATGCATTTCTACTAAGCCCCACCTCCCCACGTTCAGCCTTTTGAGGCCTCTCGATACCCACAAACTAAGAAGCTAACACCCCCCTTGAAGTTATAAGCGAGTGCTCGATACCGCTGTCAGAAGCGGTTGAGACTAACCTTACCATTAGAGCCAAGTTCCGGTCCAAGTTAAAATCTCTCAGTCCAGATCCCACTTGCTGCTAACACCTGGATTTGAAAGTCTTTCATCTGTTTTTCTTCTTTCTCCTCTCATCTCTACATCTATACCTCGAAGATCCGTCCATTGATTATCACAAAGAACTCGCACTTTCATCTCATCTTCACACAAACTTGTCTTTCAATACAGTCTCGCACTCCTACACCTGCACCCGCAAATCAAATCCACAACACCACGATAATAAAGAATACCTAGTCATCCACTTCACGTCATCTTCTCAAACAAAACCCCCGCCATCGACTTCATCCAACGGGACGATAGCTGAGCTGGGCTTATCAAAGCACAATAAGTAATGGCGCCGAACTGGAGAAATGCGCTGAAACTCAGCTCCGAGCCCTGGGATCCAAGCCACCGCTTCGAGACATCGTGGTTCCTGACTCCTTGGGTTTTATTTGCCGTAAGGGCTATATTTGTGAGTCCCTTTATGCCCCCTTTCATTCTTTCTTTCAATATCTTTTGGGGTTCTTTATATTTCGACTCACGTTCAAGAAGAGATTTGGATTGCTAACACTTTTTCGGATTGATACTTAGGCGTTATATGCATTTACAACTCTGTTTTTCATTATTGGCTGGCAGGCAAGTGGACATGATGGATATGATATCCATGATGTACACAAGAGCTTCTCGTATTTCACCGGTACGTCTCCAGTCCTCCATTCCATCCCACGTTTCAAAGCAAAGTAATGCAGATAACTAACGAACACGCAACAGTCCTCTGCTACTGGGGCCAAGCAATCTACTTCCTCCTCGCCTCCACTTACACCCTAACCTACGCC
>QGMI01000728.1:0-20472 GCA_007821535.1 Lachnellula occidentalis | reverse complement strand
AAAAAAAAAAAAGTCCATCATCATAACAAGTAACCGTAACTCCTCCCCTTCCTCCTACCTAAAACGCAAAACTCGCTTGCTTGCTTGAAATGATTCTGTTTTTTGCCATCCGGTGAGGGATCTGTACCAAATTTCTAAATCCCTTGCCCATCCATCCATCCATTCCATTCCATCCATCCATCCATCCCATCATCCCGCCATCCCGTCAGAAAAGAAAACAAACAGGCGAAAGTGAGGAGAGCTGACAAAAGGTGGGCATGTTCTAATCTAGCGAGCGACAGACAAGGTTGCAAAAGGAAGCCAATCAATGATGAATGTTGTAAACGAGCGTCCTGTGTAACCACTAAAACCCCATCCATATGCAAAAAATATCCCATATCCATATGCCCATATCCACAAATCCCCCTCAGCAAGCCACAGAAATAACTCCAGCCGAGCCCGAGCTCCCCCCGTATTGGTATCTTCCCTCGTGCTAGACCAGATGAGAAAGGAAATCATGTTGCCGTATGCGAAAATCCCACTCGCCCGGTCGCTGTGAAAATGAAGCAGGAAAAGCAGGAAAATCCAATTTGTTGCGCATTGGAAAAGCAAACGCTGTCGTGACATCGTAACTAAACACATACAAAGGAGATTTTTGGTGTTGAGCGGTAGATTCAACCATCATCTTCTGCATCATCATCATCCTCGTCTTCATCTTCAGCGCTACTTCGACCGATGGGTGGCCCGTTGTTCTGTTTAAGCTTTTTGCTGGGCGTCGCATGGTCTGAATCGGATTTCCGCTTATTTCCTGATCCACTCCCGCTATTCAATATGCCTTTTGCCGGGGTGTCCAACGGCCCTTTGTCAATCTCATCTCCACCATCGCCCTTGGTCCTTTCAATCTCTGCAACTTCGTCCGCGGTCAAGAATCTTCCACCAGGACCTCTAGGTCTCCTCATCGCATGATTGTGCCTGCTCTCGTGAAGATATGGTTTCCTGCCTTTGGAAGTCAACCGCAGAGCCTCCTCTAATCTTTGTCGCGCAACACGGCGCTTTAGGATTCGGTGGAATTGCTTGGCATTCACATACAAGGGAGATTCTTCAACTGCGCCGGAGACAAGTTCGGGTGACTGAGGATGTTGTTGGTTATTTACCATTGGGGGCACCGAGGGCCGAGGCGCGCCATGGTTCATGATGGGCTGCGAATTTTGAACCGCCGGACTGCCCACCTGGTTGCTCATTCTCCGGCTTTGGTTGACTTGCGCATGGTTCATTTGATTATTGATTTGTTGTGGTGATCGCGGTCCTCGTACTTCGCGCTTGATCCCAGATCCCATCTTAGGGGAGCCTTGGGGCAAGCTGCCATCCGGCATCGAGTATGAGTAGCCTTGACCGGAAGCAGCAGCAGTCGCTGCCATTGCGGCCGCTTGTGGGGTGATTCCAGGCATGCCATAGTGCATACTGGGTTGCGCGTAGGTGGGTTGGTAGTTCATTTGCGGGTGAATACCGTGCCCTTGGTTCTGCCCCGGCTGCTGGGCTTGGGAGGAAAGTATTGGTGACGATTGATTATGTACAGCATGTTGAGGGTGTAATGGTTGTTGTAATGGTTGTTGAGAAGGAGATGTGATGGTAGTCCCAGCTGGTGTTGCCCAGAATTTGGGTATCCGGCTTGAATGTGTCCACCATTATGTCCGTGCTGGGCTTGCGCCGGCTGCTGGTATTGCGCGTACTCCATCATGACCTTTTTTGGATTCGAGTGGTGAAAGGTCTGCTGCGCCAGAATTGGAGTGGCGCAAAAGGGACAACGCGTGTGGAGTTATGGTTGAACTTTGGAGTTTCTTTGGAGCTGAAAGTGGGTGTCTCAAGGATGTAGATCAATATCTTGGGAAAGGATTCGATCTTTTCGAGGCTTGGAAGGGGTTTCCAGTGCGATGTTGTAATAACGCGTTGCGACCTCTGACGCAGTTCTCCAGATTCCGTACTTCAACTAGTAAAGCAACCTTCTTGTCAATTCGATACCGGTATGCGTGGATGTGCTGGCAGGCAATGTGGTAGGTGTACACCGCAATAGACTGCAGCACAGCATATGCAAGCTGAAGTCGACGGGAGGCGTTTTACTGGAAGGTGAGGCGGGCGGGACAGTGTCGCGTTGAACCCACGTGAGAGATGAGGCGGTGTTGCGCTTGCGCTTGAAGCTATTCGGTATATGGAGTGGAAGGTATAAGTTCGCGGGACCTAAGGTACTTGAGCCACAGGAGAAACGAAGCTTTCCCCGGTAATTATGGACGATTTCGCGACTGTAAACCAACCGCAAGAGTTAGCTATGATGTTTGGTCAAGGCACAGACAATCTTGGAGAGCGATTGGGGGAGGGGGAGGTTTGGGCCCGATGTTGTTTTTTGCCTTGGACCAGTGTGATGCGTTGGCCATGCATAGAGGGTCATGCAAAAACTAGGCGTACCTTGTCAATCAGCTTCCCACGCCAATTCCTATTCCTGTCGAGCGTGGCGGCAAAAAAATCAACGGTAAACCGAATGAAGCTTGGATGCAAAGTTGACTTGCGCCGTGCAGACGAGGAGTCTTGAAGTGGTGTTTCCGACGCGCAGTTGTGCGGCTGTAAGCGTAGGGTTTCGAGTCGCGAACACGATGCGCGCGTGTTTGTCCCGGGTCGCTGGAACAATCAAGTCAAAGGATAAAGTTGATGATGGTGTGCCTATGTAATGAATGCGTAGTTAGTGAAACTGCACTATTTGTTATGTATAAATGCTGCGGCGCGCCGGTGCAGCGGGACAGGGCGCGCAGCCGCGGCCATGGCGCTGTGGGAAGAAACTGAAGCTTCACCGTTGAATAAATCTCGGGGAAAACTCACCTCCAATACGAGACGTCGAACGAATCCAGCAGGCAGTTGATGGAGCAGCGCACGAATCCCTCCCGCAGAGCGATTTAATCACGGGATAGCGGGCAGGGCCAATTGATGCGTCGATGAGGGCTTTCGGGAGCGTGATAGGGCTCCGGCGATGATGAGGTCGGTGTTTGGGGAAGAGGGCGATTGGTTGTGTTCCGCACAGCTTCCAGATGCGATGCGATACAAGGAAGGACCACCTTTTTTCGGTGCAGGACAGGATCCTCGAGCGTCAAATGGGGGACGAGAGAAGTCTGAGCTTGAGCTGTGTGGGCTGGGCTGGGTGGCTGGCACAAGGACGGTGACGGTCGCGCAAATAGAGTCGTCGGGATTTTCGCAAAGGGGGCAGGCAGGCAGCGCAGCGAGTAGGAATGAGAGAAATAAATAGTTTCAGGATCTATCGGGTAGTTCTGGAGTGAGTTATGGAGTTTATCGATGGAACGGGCCTTTCTCTTGGTGGTTCCTATTTCCTGAGAGATGATTTGGTATGGTGGTTTGATGGGGGTGATGATTGGTCGTGGGTGGTGTTGGTGTTGATGGGTTGAAGGGAGGAAAGAGACGTGACTGGTTGGGGAACATGCGGTTTTCTTTATTTGCTGCGAAGGAGGGAGGGTGGGCGCTGACTCGATCGCTTACAGAGAAAGCTGCTGATTAAGCAGAAGGCGGGCAGAAATGGGATTGAATGGATGCCCTAGACCTACTCGAGCAGTTCAACGGTGCAGGCAGGGGACGGAACCTCGGAGGAACACTGGCCAAAAACACCGACCACCACCAGCGGGAGTGAAGACCAACGAGGCGAAGAGATGCGAGTGAAAGTGAAAGATTTTCCGTGGGGGAAGGGAGGCTGAGGGAGGGCAACGGAGTCTACGATTGGTGGGCGCAATCATCTGTCGATCAACGGGCGTATGAGAAGACAGCGCATACGAAGTAAAAGGATCACCCACTACTCGCTCGTGATGAGGCTGATGGAACTTTGGAGCTGGAAATAGTAATCTCACCTACCTTACTTCATATACCGGTAGTCCCGTCCGTACCGTACTGTACTCTGCTGCGATGCGGATTGGGACCGATACTAGGGGACTGAGCTGAGTAGTGGAAGACGAGAAACGCACGCAAGAATACCGAGTAGGTGATTGCTACTACTACTGGGCCTCACTCTTGCTTACCTACCTACCTGAAGTCGGCTGGAAATGTCGGTGTAAGAGTCCTGATTCGGCGACAACGGCTAGGTACGGTACATGGCATGGAAAGGTACAAAGTAGTAGTAGCACCAGATGCTGTTGGCACTCGCTGCAGTGTCTGCGTAAACCTGCGCTGTTCCACTACAAGAGTCCCTCCACGTCACCGTGAGTCCAGAAGATACACTGATACACCGCATCACATCGCATGCACGCACGGGGGCTGGAGAGGGGCCGGTTTAGGGCTGGATCACACTTGAGTCCGTCTGTCGTGATTGATGGGTGCGGTGGACGTTGCAAGGATGCCAATAATGCCAGGAAAGGAAGTCTTCCGTAGGCGAATCAGGAATAAATCCCTTTCATCCGGTCGGCTGGTTGGTTGATTCTCTCACGACGATCCAAAATCCCAGCGTTTCGAATTTTGTGATTCGACAGCCAAAGGTAAAAGAATACATCCAATGAAGAGCTTTACTACCATCACGACACCAAGACTATGAACCGCGGGTTTATGCCCATGAACCACGATTCACCTGTTTGTGCGCGCTTGCACGTGTTCCCCAGCTACCAGCCCAGCCCAGCCTCATGATTTGATTCCAACATGTTTGGAGATATATGGAGATGTGCAGCCCAACAGGCCTGCCCAATCCTTGCTCCCTCCCGCCCTGTCAGCCACCTCGAAAAATGACAGCAGGCTGCAGAACTCTCTCATTGAGCCTATTCTCAAACCCTCACTTTCAAGCCCCATAACCTTAACCAAGATACTAATATATTACAGTATAGATTGACGTTACATTGGCTGCCGTTACATTAAACCCCTCAACTCCTTTTGCCTCCCCTCATAACAATGCGCCTCATCTTAAATCCAGATCATGAACACCCCTCGTGATCTCCTCTGCCCGTCCATCTTAATATCAGTATACCTCAATCGAGCAATCTCATATAGCCGCCGACGTCGTCATCATCACATCACGTTATATACAATCTTTGCTTTTTTCTGATTACTTGCCTCACTTCACTTCACCCCACGCGCGGGAAAACCACACATAGCATACACCCAAACCTACACATTTCCCTCCCTCCTATGCATGCCACGCAAAATACATCAAACATGAAACAATTCTCCTACTCTTCATTCAGCACTACCCCCCATCCCCTTCTTGTTAATAACACAAAAACCCATAATTCTTTCCTGCTTCCTGCATCTCCCACCCAAGCCAATCAGCATCCAGAACACCCCATATTCGGCGCTTAGCTAACGTTTCGTGTTCCTGGCGCTTAGGAAGATGAGACTCATGAGAGAAGGCTTTATGACTTGCATAATACTGCACTGCAACGGCGTTAATATAAATTGATCGATTAATTAATTGATTAATTGATTGATTGATTGATAGGATTAAGCGTTCTTTAGTTTATTCTTCGATTAGTTAATCTCCGAGGACGAGAAGGAGGCTCATAGGCATGAGTATGGGCAGATCATCTACCGCTATTGTTCTTCATCATACGAGGGTTCCATCCTCAGCTTCACGAAAACGGCTGCACATATGTACGGAGTACATATAGTAGTTTGAGTAGCTTGAGTTTCCTGACGATCATCACGCACCGTACCGTGCCGAAGCGGATAATGTGGGGAAGGATATCTATAATCTCTAAAGCTGAATATCAATTAATTACCGTAATTACATATCTTAACGCTAGCTACTCTAACTATCAACAAAGTTGATTTATCGACAAAATGCATGGATCCCGCGGCGGGTAGTCCCGTATGGTTCTAGAACTTGTGATTTGATTTAATCTAATCTAACTTTAAGGGTAATTATGTCTAGTAGGGGAACGTTACACTTGGGCATCAATCAGTCACGGTAGATGTGATTGATAGATAGATAGATAGATAGACAGTATTGGTATCTCAGGTATCAGATAATTGATCACTTATTACTATATAGTAAGACTGATTTGGTGTTCTAGTTGATATTACTTAGCATTCTAAGTAGAGGTTGCAGGAGCGAAGAGGTTTTACACTCTTTGCTAACTAAGCTATGCGATATCATGTGACTAGATCACATGACCTATAATACCTCTAATACCCTATATCCTAATACTAGCAACTTCTCTTTTATTATTAGTATTGCTATATTAGGATTAGGGTAACCTTATTATTATCTCTCTCCTACTATATAGTCCCTCACACCTACTATTACTTCTATAATATAGGCCTAAAATATATAAAAGATTTATTATAGTATATACTATAATAAAGTATAGTTTAAAAGAATATAAAGAAAATAGTAAGGAAGATATAATTTAGAATATAGTTTAGAATATAGCTAAAGATCAATTTAGCTAATTAGAGTATAAGGAAGGATCTTAGTAACTAATAAGAAACTAATAAGAGGTATATCCTTAGGTCGCTTAGAATCATATATTAAAACGCTTATAAAAACGCTTATAAGAGAACGCTTAATATAGTTAGTATTATAGTTCTACTAATACTCCTGATCTATCTCTCTTTACCTAGCTTTCTACTTATACTATAAGTATATTCCTATTAATTAGAGTTTCTAATAATTGGTTTAGATTTATCTTTATTATTATATCTAATAGATTATCCTTGCTATTAATCTATTAGATCTCATATAGCTCTTATTCTTTATATAACTCTCTTAGGCTTATAATATCAATTATAAGACGCTTCTCCTTAGTAGTACTAAGCTTAATAAGGCATTTATAAAAGGAGTACGAGTCTATATAAACGACCGTCTCGATTAGGGGTAGTCCTAATTCCTTTATAATACGCTTAAGCATTATGCTAATTATGATTCCTATATTAATACTAGCGACCATACTATAAATCTCTAATATAAGGCTACTTCTTATAACTCTCTTACTTTTTATTAAGCTCTAGTATATAATATTACCTCTAATAATAAACTTGCTCTCTACCTTATTTATATCCTTATTTGCTAGTATAATAATATACTCTAACTAGGAACTTAAATCTTTATTATTTGCTAGTAATCTATTAATAAAGATAAACAACCTAGCTATTAAGAGGTCTAGAAGGATATAGTATAGGCCTCTCTTAAGGTTCGCCTTCTACTACTTAAGGCGCTTATTAAGCGCTATTATCTTAATCTCGTCTAGGTCTTAGTATTATACTATAACTAATAGATTAAATAATACTTCTAGCTAGTAGATTGATATAATATACGCGCCTCAAGCGCGCTATTACATATAGGCCTACTTATAGTCGCTAGCCTTCATATTAATAGTCTTAAGCTTCTTCTCTTACTCCTTTTACTAGAGTAGAAGATTACTTCTTTCCTATATTAAGATATAGCTATTAAAGATTAAAAAGATGCCTTCTACTAGCTTCTCTTTTAGCTTTGCCTTTAATTTAGCCTTTACTAGTTCTTTATCCTTAAGCTTAGCAAACTACTTATTATAAAGGATAAAGGTATTATCTATCTATATTCTAATAATTCCTACTCTATAGCTATCCTTAGTAATAAGGAAGTAAGAATTATAGGTTAAAGATCTTATTATAAGCTTCTCCTTATAGTAATAATTATATATTATAAACTAATAGGTCCCTACTTCTATAATGCTATAGAGTAGCTTGATTACTATTATAATTATACTATTAGGATATAGATGTCTAAATTGTAGTAGTAAGTATACTAAAATGCTTCTAATTAGGTCTAATTTGGATTAAGTATATACTTAAGTAATATTTCATAGCTATAGCAAAAATCCTAGTAGTATTAATAAGAAGGCAAGCGCTACTAGTACGCGCTAGCTAGCACGTTAAATTATTAGCAATTATATTAAAATAAACTCCTTTCTATAGTCGCTATAGCCTATAATTACAAGTCTCGATTTCTTATATAGCTTATCTATAGCCTTCCTTTTAACTTTATTAACTATATAAGCCTTAAAGATGTATATATGACTATATACTTTAAGGTTATAGATAATAAAGTAGAAGATTCTTTATCCTAATAAGCTATTAAATTCTACTATTTATAAAGCTTTAAATAGCTTCCTAGGTATAGTAATACGTTTCTACTACCTTAATTTAATAGCTAGCTTAAGGTCTCCTTTCTCTTTTACTATTATAAAGGTCTATATGATCTTAGTACTACTCTCCTATACTATGACGTATATAACTTCTATATCTAAATTAGGAATTAGGTAATACTTATTCTTTAATCCTCTTAGGCATTTATAGCCTTGCTTTTATACTAGTACCTTATAATAATACTAATATACTAGAAGAAGCTCTCTAGCCTCGTCGTTAGACTCTACTGCTAGCGCGTCTTCTAGCGCTAGTATAGTATTATTAGCGTCTATAGGTAGTAGCTCTAGCGCTTGCTTAATATCTAGATCGATTTCTCCTTATACTACTTATTAGGGTTCTAAATTAGTAGGAAGTTAACTTTATTACTATACTTATTTATATACTATTCTTTAATAATAGTAGTATAGAATTGCATTAGACTACTAAGGAGTATAATAATATATATTTCTCTATCTATAGAGATTAGCTTAAATAGTCCTATCTAGCCTTTATCTTTATAGAAGATATAGACGTCTAATTAGAAGAGAAGGAAGAGAATTATAGAAGTATTCAAGCCGTTTCTTATTATAAGAGTATTACTAACTTATTATATAGTATATAGTTAATATACTTTACTTATCGCCTTCTAAATTGCTTTAGCTTATATAGTAATATTTAGTAATAGTAGTAAGTTATCTACTATTTATAGATAGGCCCTAAAAATGAGTAGAGTAGGCACTAGGCCGTCTAGGCCTACTAAGTCGTTTATAGCCTTTATAGCTATTTAGAAGATATTATCTTAATGTAATATCCTTTATAATTTGCTATAGAGTATTATAAAAGCTTATTAGAAGAGGGTATAGTATCTTTCTACCTTCCTAATCGAGTTATAGGCCTTAATAGGGATCTCCTTAACCTAAATTCCTATAGATCTAGTATGCTATCTAAATTGCATAGCTGCAAAATTAGTATCTATATCATAAACTACTATATCTAGTAGTCCTTAATATAAATCGATCTAGTATAGCTTTAGCGTATCCTATATATATCTAGTAGATATATTATCTAGGAATCTCGTAGCCTAAAAGCCTATAGCTAAATCGACTACCTATAGTATAGGCTTTATATTAATCTAAAGCATATCTATAATAACTTTAAAATTAAAGTTATAATTATCTTAAAGTAAGAACTTAAATCTACTAGATACCTTCTAGTTCTTCTAGTATTAGTAATAGTACTCTATTAGCTTCTAAATAGCCTTAGTATCTAGGTTATAGCTAGCTTGCTTTAAAATCTTAGAGAGTCTCTAAATCGATAGGTATCTAAAACGGCAATAGAGTTAATAAAGCTTGCTATTAGTTAGATAATAGTAGGCAACTATCTATTTTAATTAGTTTAAAAGTATCTAGCGATATCCCTATTTCTATATAACTAGGACTCTTAAATTGTCTTAAATTAGAACGTTTTTAAGATTGTCTAGCCTAATCTTTAGCCTATCCATATTACTAATATAAAGCAAGAATAGAATGTTTATTAGTAATATATAAAAGGTAATTAGTCTAAATAGGATTAGGATATAGACTATACCTTTTAATATAGCTATGCCTTTACTAAACTTAATAGTATGTTTTCCTACTAAGTTATTATTCATTTTAAGATCTAGGAATAGCTTTATTAGTATAATGCATTAGCCTTTACCTACTATAAAGACTCCTACTATACTACTATTAGGCATAATCTTATAGAAATGCTCTAATAAGTATTAGTCCTTAAATATGAATACTATCAATCTGAATTAAGGTAATTCTAAGAGTGATTTTAGGGATATCTTACTAAGCGAAACGCTTACTCTTAGAAGTAATTCGCTAAGCGAAACGCCTATATTTAGTAGAACGCTTACTTCTAGTAAAACGCTTACTTCTAGCAAAACGCTAATTAGTAAAACGCTTACTTTAAATAGTTTACTAAGCGAATCGCCTTCTATAAAAACAAGCGATTCAGAAAACTAAAGCAATTTAGATAGTAATTTAGATAATAATTTTAGTATAGAATTACTAGATAAGACTATCTTATATTGCTTTCCTTCTATAAAAATAGGCAATTTAAGAAACTAATATAGTAGGGATTTTTTGGTCTTTCTTTAGTCATATAATATCATAGGGTCAGCGCGTCTCGGGGCTCTTCCATAGCTATATACTCACTAGAGGACTATTCATATAGAACTTCATCTTCTTTATAATATACACTTTTGCCCTTATTCTTAGTTTTTAGCATTAGCTAGCATTCTCGCTTAGGATTCATTCTCTTCTATTACTCGTTTTACCCTCACTCTATACTGCCTTCGCTCCTACGCCTACATATAGTCCGTTAACTATATGAACATTTATTCCCCTTTATACTAAGGCGATTTAGAGAGTGATTTAGAAGGTGATTTAGATAATAATTTTAATATAGAATTATAAGATAAGACTATCTTATATTACTTTCCTTTCTTAATAAAAATATTACTTCTTATAAAAGTATATAAGGTTAATTAATCTATAAGAATTACTATAGTACTTAGGCTATTAATACTACTATATTCTATAAGGAATTAGTTACTATAGACCTCTCCTTTATTATTATTATTATTACTATTATCTTCATTTCCTATATAGGCTCTATAAAGTCGTTCTCTTACGTTATTATTATTAGACTAGAAGCTATTAATGCCTTTAGCCTCTACTAGGAAGCTATTATACTTTATATACAAAGTATTAAGATTATTTAACTTCTTTTTAAACTTTGCAAATACTATATTTCTCTCGTCCTTCAAGTGCTTTATAGACTAGTAGCCTTCTTTATAATATATATAGTACTTCTTTTATAGTAATAATATCTATAGGCTTTAATTACTACTCTAAAAGTTAAAGCGACCTTAATAGCTACTATTACTTCTTAGGAGACTATAGAAAGTACCTCTACTAGTACTAAAGGTCTGATCTATATAGAATTAATTAGATTTAGTCTTATTTTTAAAGATAAATTAATACTACTATCTATTCTTTATTACTTACTTTCCTAATCTTCTCTTCTTTAATCGTACCGCGATTACTAATCGTAATTAAGTATAAATACTATAATAGGTATCTATAGGAGTAAAGATATATATCTTATATTCCTTAATATTAGTATAAATAGTAATAACTTAGTCTTAAAAGGTGTTTTCGCTCTAGTAATTAAAAGCTAGATATGCTTAGATCTTTGCTAATCAATTAAAGAGCATCTATAGACACTCTAGTATATCTTTATCATTACTAGCTAGCTCCTATATAATACTTAAAAGTGATATATTATACTATTCTATTATATATTACTAGCAATTCTCTAGCATTTTAAATTCCTCTTATATATACTTTATAAAAGAATAAAAGTTCAACTACTTTCTAGTAAAAGTATTATAATAGAACTCTAATATATTATCTTTTAATATAGTTAAGAAAGTATAGTAATATAGATAAGAAAGGAAATTAGTATTAGTATAGTTTTTAAAAAAGATCTTAATCTTAAGGCTAAATATATTATATACTCTACTATTATACTTCTATTTCTTATTATAGTATAGCTTTAATAAGTTGATTATCTACTTTATAATAATCTTATTATTTAGTACTAGAGGCACTATACTTCTATATTCTAAGTCTCCTTACTAGGAGGGAAGAAGAATTAGTAGTACGCTCTACTTAGAGTTATTATAATTGCTACTATTTCTAGTACTACTAGTATTTCTATGATTACTATAATTACTATTACTCTTTAATTTACTACGATTTAGAGACTTGTAGCATTCTAGGGAATAGAAAGTATATTAAGCTTAATCTTATCTAAATACTACGGCTAGATCCTCTTTATACTAGACTATTCTAAATTATAAGTTAATAAGATAAGACATCTTTGCTTTATACTCTATTTTACTAGTAAATAATGCTTTAAGTCTTACTACCTCTTTAAGGTTCTTACTTTTTAGATTATTAATCCCTTATTAGAAAGAAAGGTTATCTTTATATACCTTCCTAACCTGATTAATAATAATAGGCATTATATTAGACTTTTAAAGATTAGGCTTATTAGGCTTCTCTATATTATTAGGCTTATTAGGTCTCTTATCCTTCTTAGGAATATCTTTCTATTAAATGTATAAACGTTCTTAGACTTATTCTTAGACTACTATTAGAATGCCTAATCTATATAGAGGTTTCTTTATAGTTAGAGGTTTTAGTAATATCTATTAGAAAGGTTAATATAATAAGGGAAATATAAATATAAAGTTCTCTTTATACTTTAGGTTTATATAAGAGTAGAAGTATATACTATTTTATAGCTATATTACTATATCTTCCTTAGTCTATTAATATCTCCTCTCCTTTATTAAGATGTCTACTAAAGTATCTTATACGTCTCCTTCTTTACTTATAAAGATATTAGAATTACTATAGAGTATCTGAGTGTATATACTGATTGTATTAAGGAGTCTAAGTATAGAAAACACGTAGATGAGACTATAGATAGAGGCTTCGCTTAGTGCGAACCTAAGTCACGTGACATATCACGTGACTAGCTCTTACGCATTCTAGCGTAGCTATTTCCTAACTTAATACTCTCCCTAAATAGAAACGGAGGAATGCTAAGTGACTATATATATAAAAGCATGCCTAATAGTATGCTAGCGTCTACTCTTCCTAGCTTAGAAGCTAAATATATGATAAAAGTAGTACTATAAAACTATAGTAGTATTAGTATAAGTAAAAGAAGGTAGTAAAAGCAGGTAAAAGTAATAAAAATAGAAAGGAAATAAGAGAAAAATTAAAAGATATCTTCTAGTAAGCTAGCGCTCCTAGCTAGTACTACTCTCCCTAGTAGAGTACTATGTAGGATAAGGCTCTAGGTAAGGCTCTCCCTAGTAGAGTACTATATGAGATAAGGCTCTAGGTGAGGCTCTCCCTAGTAGAGTACTATGTAGGATAAGGCTCCAAGTGAGGCTCTTCCTAGTAGAGTACTATATAGGATGAAGCTCCAGGTGAGGCTCTCCCTAGTAGTAAACCCTATAGTCTCACTCTTCCTAGTAGTAAGCCTTATAGACTCACTCTCCCTAGTAGACTTACTCTACTTCTATATCTACTTTTGCCCTTAAGTATAGCCCTTAGGCTCCTTCCCCTTATATCTCTCCCTTAGGCCGTCTAGTATAAGTGTAGATATAGAAGGTAGACTAAATAAAGAAGGTAAAAGTAGAAATATTAAAGTATATAAGAGTAAAAGTAAAGTAAGGTAAAAGTAGAAGTAAAGCAAAGCTAAAGTAAAGTAGTTGTATAGAGGTAAGCTTTATAAAAGCTTAAAAATTTATTAATTTATAGACGATTTGTAGGCAGTAAAGGCAATAGCTAAGAAAGGTAAACAAAATAGTAGTTATACTTAAATTTTAAGGCTAAAACTCTAATAGGTTATCTGCAAATTAAGGAAAGAAGTAAAAAGAAGCTAAAAAGCTTAAAAGAATTACAATTTGCAGATTCACTTGAAAATTGAAGATATAAAGGCTAAAATTAAGTGTTAATAGGCATATACCTAGAATTTAAGGCTATAACTCCTAGTAAATTGTTTACAAATCTAAGTAAAGAAATAAAATCGATTAAGTATTACTATGCCTAGTAAGCTAGATTTAAGATTAGATAAAAACGTAAAGAGGCTAGCCCTTTCTTAGGCTCTATATGTCCTAGTAGGCAATATGCCTACCGCCCTGCTATATGATCTCCTTATGTTTTTAAGAAAGTGAAGGCTATTTTAAGAGGTAGTATCTCTAAGGTTAGACGAGAATCGTAGGCTTAGTATAGCTTGTATAACATAAAGGAGGCTAAAAGTAGGTCGGATTTAGTAGTAAGAAAGGTTTTTAGAGGTAAAGGAAGGTTTAGACGAAAGCTAAAGCTCGTATTTAGCTTTATAGAAGCTTATAGATATTATAATTATTATTAAAGCTAGATTTTATGTAATGAATATAGATAGAATACTTTAGAAAATTATAGTAAGAACTAGTAGATAATAAATCTAGCTAGGCATGAAAAATATTTTAGTAAAAAGATTAGATAAATACTATAGGCTTATATTTACCTCTTTAAAGCAATTATTAAAGTAGTATTAAGCATTAGGAGCTAGTAAATATAGGTAGAATATATTAAAGTAATCTAGTAAGAATTAGTAGATAATAAATCTAGTTAGGCGAGAAAAATGTTTTAGTAAAAAGATTAGACAAATGCTATAGACTTGTATTATGTCTTATAGATACTATATTTGTTATTAAAGGTACATTTTGCCCTAGTAGATATAGGTAGAATGTTTTAGGTGAAGTTAGTAAAGACTAGAAGATAGCAAGTCTAGTTAGGAGTAAAAAAGTTTTTAGTAAATAGGGGTTAGAAAGGCAGTAAAGCTTATATTTAGCTCTATAAAAGCTTATAGGTCTTAAAAATTAGCGTAAAAATAGGATTCTACTAGCAGTAGAGGTAGGTAGAATGTTTAAATAAAGTTAATAAAGCTATAAGATTATAGATATAGCTAGATTTAAGGATTTAGTAGTAAGGAGAAGTTGTAAGAACTAAGTTTGCTAGTTCTTACTCTCCTACTAGACGTAATGTAATAGATTCAATTATGATTAGCTTTAGAAGTAGCTGCCTTAATAGTAAAAAGGGTTACTACTCCTTAAATACTACTAGCTTAAATTTCAGATAGATTTAGTAGTAAAGAGAGTATATTTCTAGTTATAGTAGTTTCCTTTAATGTATAGCCTTTATATGCAGTTTATAGGGCCGTCTTATGCCATATTTAGGGGCAGTAAGCCTAGGTACTATATATCGCTAGTAAAATGTCAATTTTCAAGTAGAAATAGAATGAAAAGGACTATAAAATCAAGTGTTTTTTATCATAGAAGCTTTACTAGCTCTCCTGCTAGTATAGGATAGTAGATTTAATAGTAAATGCTATTAAGGTAGCTACCTTAATAATAAGAAAGGTTACTATTCTTTAAATAACTATCTGCTTAGAAGGATTTCAATTTCTAATAAGAAAGAAAAAGATTTCTTACTAGACTTTCTATATTACTAGAGCTTTATAAGAGGGTATCTTAGCATTTCGTCTTATATATATATATATAAAGTGAATTTGATTTCTAGTAGTAAGAAGGCTATAAATCAAGTGATAAACTAGCTAAGAGCATTATATATTACTTTATAAAGCTCATTTAGGTTATAGAAGTGATTTTAAGTAGTTTCTACTAGTAGTAGAGATTAGTAGAATATCATATAAAGTCATACGAAATTAGAATTAGTATATAGAAGCCTAATTAGTTAGTAAATGTCAATTTAGAAGGTATAATAGGTATGACTAGATTTATAGACTTCTAGAAATAGTAGATAGATTTATAGACTTTTAAAAATAGTAATAGGTATAAATGCAAGTATAAGTGCAAGTAAGAAGGTTTATAGCTCCTTTAAACGTTATTATTTAGACTAATACTCCTAATAAGGAATATCCCTAGAAGCATTTAGATACTTTATAAGGTATTACGTTATACTAACCTAGAAGCTTATAATCTATTAGAATTACTATAGGGTATCTAAGTATATATACTAATTGCATTAAGGAGTCTAAGTATAGAGAACACGTAGATGAGACTATAGATAGAGGCTTCGCTTAGTGCGAACCTGAGTCACGTGACATATCACGTGACTAGCTCTTACGCATTCCAGCGTAGCCATTTCCTAACTCAACAAAAGACCCTATTTTTCTATAGGTTGCTTTATAAAGTTAGGACGTTATTCTTATTATAATTAATAAATGTTTCTACCTTCTATCTCTTAAAATAGGTTTAAAAGAACTCTTATAATGCTTTATCTTTTTATTATTTTATTAAGTAGAAGTATATATAGTAGATAAGGAAGCCATTTAGTATAGTATACTTAATATTATTAATATTAGAAATATCTATTAGTTATCCCTATATCTTCTTATCTACCTTATAAGCATATTTTAGTAGAATCGGGATTATAATAGGTTAGCCTTAGTAAGGTTTTCTCTAGAGTAGCTAAGCTTCTAGATCTAGTATTAAAGCTTATAAATAAATAGGAGGCATACTCTTAAGGCTTAAGGCTCTACCTTTTCTACTATTATTAGTACTATTGTTATTACTTAATTTAACTATTATTTCTTTAGGTATTTTAGACCTAGAAGAGGTGAATTTAGGGTAGAAAATTTAAAGGTTTTCAGGAAAGAAGAAGAAGCTTATATAGCTTTAGAAGTGCATTACTTCCTAATAAAACGTTCCTTTATTATAATTAGTTAGTCTAGGAATAGCTACTTTATCATTTTAGTTAGTTAGTCTAAAAGCTTATAAAGTAAGTTATTCTATATAGTAGATATAGCTCTATTAACTAGTTAGTTAGTATATAGGAGCTCTTAAACCTTTAGATAATAATATCTATAAACTTCTCTATACTTAGTTAGTTGAGGCTAGGAGAGTATATAGATATTATTATTATAATTCTTTAGTATAAGAAATAGGCGTATTATTTTAGTTAGTTAGCCTAGTACTATTTTCTATCTCTTCTAGTTAAAACCTTACTACTTTATAGCTATCTCTTATAAGATGAACTACTAATTAGTATTAGTATCTTAGGTATTAGATAATTGATTACTTATTACTATATAGTAAGACTAATTTAGTATTCTAGTTAATATTACTTAGCATTCTAAGTAGAGGTTGTAGGAGCGAAGAGGTTTTATACTCTTCGCTAACTAAGCTACGCGATGTCATGTGACTAGATTACATGACCTACAATACCTCTAATACTCTATATCCCGACAGACAGCCTTATTAAGATACTTTAGAGCGAGATCTATCGGTATTAATTCTAAATATAGTATTTTATTACAAGTAAGGTTTCTTTATTCCGTTCTATTAAATTCACTTTATTCGGGCTAGTCTTAGTTGGCCCCGCTTAAATGTCTTTCGAGGGTGCTCAGGTGTATAGTAGTTGGCTGTAAAAGGTCTTTTGAGTAGAGTACTAAAGATTCAGAAGACTAGTCGGTGCATGTGTTACTAGAGCCATAATTGCCCTTATAAGCGCTTTTTCCTATTCTTTTCTTCTTGCTTGGTTCTTGAGATTCATGTTCTGAGTAGTAGGCTGTCTTGGTTATGATCCTATTTCCGAGGCTTTTGGCAAGAGCTTTTATTTAAACTTTGAGACTATGCTAGCTAAGAATAGAAAACAAATCCTATATATGTTTTAAGTCTTTCAAAATTCGATCAAGCATACTTCACTTAGTACACGAGTTAAGCTCTGTCATACCTCGTTCCTCGCTTTTATACAAAAACATGCTATAGGTATAGTAAATATATTTACAAAGAGACTGAAAACGCAATGAAGCGATTGCTAACCCACCCAGGATTCAGGAACAGAGATGAAATAAGCTAGGCATGTAAGCAAGAAGCCAAGAGTACCTTCCTTGCACATAGTCATGAAAAGTGTTTTCCGATAAATAGCTCTTTATATACCACCTCTCTCCACCGTCACCAAATACATCTATCCAACATGAACAACAGTTCAAAGATCTTATTGGAACGATGATATGCTGCGTTATGTCAATAGAGGGTGGACGTGGACGTGGAGCACGTCCGGATTTGCGAAAGCGGTGGGCGCAACCACAGCATGTAGTTTATTGTGCTATGTTGGAGTGAATGAGCGGCTTTGTTGACAGCAATAATATGCTTGACGACATTGCGATGAAAGTTGCGATGAATGTAGCGGTTTAGGTAGTGCAGTGAGGAGGTCGTGCATGTTTAGATGTGGATTTGGATTTCAGATTAAGGGAA
Organism: Lachnellula occidentalis; assembly: GCA_007821535.1. Taxonomy (NCBI): domain Eukaryota; kingdom Fungi; phylum Ascomycota; class Leotiomycetes; order Helotiales; family Lachnaceae; genus Lachnellula; species Lachnellula occidentalis. The sequence continues at coordinate 2,465 of QGMI01000728.1, read as the reverse complement.
TGAATGTGAATATGTGCTTGTGAAGTACAAGTGAACAGATTTTCTTCAAGTGCATAATAGTGGCTGGGCTCTTAAGTGAGATGCATAGGACATTGGGAATATATATGGTGTAAGTAGTGGAGTACGTGAGTTGAGTGAGAATAGTTTCAAAATTACATATTTGGAAGTCCAACTGCTATTCAAGGAATGTATTGGTGATTAGCATGGCTGGACATTACAGGTTAAAAATGAGTCTGGTTGGATTGTAATATATTCCTCGATTACCCCAATTTAGTACTTAAACGGGAAGTTAAGACATTCAACGTCTGAGGAATCGAGCACCGGGTTTCTTGCAATAAGCAAAGGAAAATAACCCTGCAACTTCACAAATTCCCCGCCGTTTTCTCGAGCGTCGTATTCTCTGCTCCATTTACGATACCTCTTGTCATGTCAGTCTCCTCGCTGTTCAAAGGTGGAATACCATGTCTATAAACACAATGCCATACGTCTCAATTCCAACCTCTCGCATCGATATCCCGATGCTTGGTTGAATCGAAAGTCTCCGAGAAAGCGCTTCGATATGCAACCGACAACGGGTTGTGCGCCCTCATGATCCGGTACCGGTCATTCGTTGTGTTCAGTGTATCGTGTCCTTGCACGTCACCGAGTAACAGTTTCTTGAGTTCGTTCTCGTAGGGCGAGTTGCTATGTAGCTTGTCTGTATACCAAGAGCTGAAACGGTCTAGGCGGAGCGTATTTGCTGTTTTCGACGGTAAGATGTCTAACACGCGCTCTACCATCATGAAGATGAGGTCAAGGTGCTCCTTGATTCGTTTACCGTAATACCTGAGTGGCTCCGCCGGCGATCCATAAGGTGTTGGTTTCCTCATGAGCCTATGTGCTTTCATGAATGTCTCGCGTATTATCAGGTTCTCCCGACTCCCTCTGAGTATCTCCGTAGAATACATTCTAGCCATCTTCACGTTCCGGATTTGGAGGAACAGCGGGAAGATAAACTTGTAGTCCCATTTCGCCCGTGGGATTCCTCCCCATGGCAATACATCGGCCATATTTTCGAGTGAACACTGGGGCTGGACATCGTCGAACTAGCTCGTGTTCTTCGTATACGCGAAAATCACCCAGAGAGACAGAAATCCCTTCGCCCGCTTGAGTATATCAACAAGGGCTCGAATTTTCTTGTAAAGACAGATGATTTGGGCACTATCGTTTCTGTCCGGAGCCCAGATCCAAGTTCGAACCTTCAGGTTATGCCAAGGTAGATCATAGAAGCCCCTAGAGATAGCGTCTGATAGGTCCTCCAGATCCCCTTGCACTCCTTTGCCGTTTCTTGCCTTTATCCACGATTTGTATCGATATTCTGGTTCGACGGATATTTCAATCGTGTTGTCATTGTAACCAGAAGGTACTTCGGCGGCTACTTCTGCGTATATTTTGCGGCTTTGCAAGGAGGATTCCTGGTTTCGTGAGAGGTGATTTAGTTTCCTGGGAAGCGATCTGGTACGATTTACTCACCAATTATTGGAATTGACCAATGCACCAGCGAATTGACTAATGAACCAGCTAATTGGTCAATTTATCGGACTTTACTAGTAAACTGCATAATTGACCAATGATGCTTTGCTCGCCAATTAAATTTTAAATAAAAAGTAATGCTATTTAGAGTGCATTTTAGTGCTACTTTCTAGCTTCCCTCTCTACTACCCTATTCCTTAATGGCACTCTAACTCTAACTCTACTACCTCTTTAGGGATTAAGCATATATGTAAACATATTTAGGAGTAGCCTCTCTAGAAGAGCATCAAGCTACAGGTCTACACGCTTTCTTAGGCCTAATATATGCTCCTAGATTGGATCAGGTGACCTCGCCCTAGAAGCTATAATATCTGCCTCCCTCTCTTCTCTTATTATATCTACAAGACGCCTACTCCCCCCTATCTCTCTCCCTCTCTCTCTCCTAATCCCTAGCTTAACATCTTAAGCAAACTGAGCATCTAAGTCATGCTAAATGGCTATAGGTTAATTAGTGAAGTAAGAAGGGAGGAGAGAGAGGGGGAGAGGGAGGGAAGAGAAGGGGGAAGAGAGGGGGAGAGAGGAGGAGTGAAAATACCCCTAGGCGAGTCTATAAGCTTATGGATATTAAGCATAATAAAGAGTGGAAGTAGGAAGATAAAGTATAGTAAGGGAAGTAGAGAAGAGAAAAGTAGTAAGGGAATGCCTACTTATATACTAGATATTAAAAATTAATATTTTATTAAATTCTAAGTGAAATCGAGGTGGGAATGCTATAGACACTAATAGTTCAAATGCTTATAAACAATTATATGCAGCCTGCATATAGAGGGTTAGGAATGCCCTTAATTTAATGCCTGAAAAGGCAGTTAGGGGTCACCACAAGACCTACGGACCCATGGGTCGGGTCCTAATATCTTTAAGGACCTATGGGTTCCTTTAGGTCCCCATGGGTT
>QGMI01000727.1:0-20489 GCA_007821535.1 Lachnellula occidentalis | reverse complement strand
ATCCTTCTTTGCCCCCCAGCCCCCGGCGGCAACCCCACGCCGTGCACCGCGTCCCCAGTACGGGTCAGGTCCCGACGGCGGGCAACTTCCCAGGCATGAAGAGCGAGACGAGCAGCATGAGTGGTGATTCGGGCGAAGTGTCCACGCCGCCTAGCCAGAGTCCTCCACGTGCTAATGCGGAGAAAGCTACGACGTTTTGCGGGGAACAAACCGAGGCCTCTGAGGCTGGTGCAAGATCAGACGGAGCGGAAGACGAGTGCAGAGATTGAGGAGCAGAGGGCCAAGAGGGCGAGTTGGATGGGCTGGGCCTTTGGGAAGAAGGATGGTGTCGAAACTGCTGCTGGTGGTAATATCGGGACCGAAGAGGCTATTAAAGAGTAAAGTGTAAATGACAGGATTGGGGTTTTGGTTGATTGGGAATACGGATGTTCTCGTTGGATCGGATTGGATTGGATACGATAGATGTATTGTTTTGTCTTGTTCTTGTTCTTATCTTCTATTGTTGGGATACCCAGCTACTTTTACCTGGCGTTCGTTTCTTCCTAATGCTAGCAATGAATTCCATGATCTCCTTCTTATTCCGCAGTTTTCTTTTCCTGCTTATGTGCTTGTCCCTCTTGAATAATCTCGGCAAAGTGAGCCGAGAAGGAAGGCCTTGACGTTCACTTTTTGCTGCACCTGGCTTGGATGCCCATGTCCCCATACCCATAAAGTCAGGCCTTCGCCCGACAATTACCAGTAAGCGCTCTCAGCTTATAGCAATATTAATTCCCAAATCCACCATGACTTCATGCCACGATATATCCACAGACCTATCCTCCTCATCCCTCCTCCTCCACACCTCCAGCACCACTGTTTTCGCATCCGCCGTATTCCCAATCCCAAGCGTTTCCCTTTTACCAAAATACACCTCAATACTCCTTCTCGAATCTGCGTCGTTTGCCTCACAGCCAGTGATAAACGCCGGCCATAGTATTCCAGACACATTCTGTCGCTCTTCTAGCAGTGATATTGCATCGAGATGTGTTACGCTTTGATGGACTAGATGTTGGACTGTATGGACTGGGAGGTTTTGAAGGGCACGGCTGAAGTATAGGTAGGTGGCTGAGTACCATAGGCAGGCATAGTGCCAGCTTATCTGTTCGGATATAGATATAGGGACTGGGCATAAGGTATGCAGGAGCTCGGGATTGCTGCGGATTAGTTTTAGCTCGAGGGTGTGTAGCGTGCTTGTTGGGGGTGGTTGGGCGCTGTATACCCATGCGTTGATTTGGATGATTGTCTCGAGTATGGGTTGCGAAATGCAGAAGATGGCATCGAGACAGTAGTCTAGGTCTAGGGTTTGAGAAACCTCCATTTCTGAAGTACTCGATAAGTCCTCTCGCGCCGGGCGGCTCATCTCGTTCAGAGGCTGAGCCGAATCTTCAACTAGCAGCGAGAAGGGTGAGAGAGAGAGAGCGAGTGATCTGTGTGCGGGACGCAGGGCCTCTATACAGAGGAACATCTGGTAGATCGTTGTAGAAGCCCTACTTCTGCTCCACGCCCTCTTTTCCACGCATTGGATCCACGCAAACGCACCCCGCAAATGCACGCGCCAATCCGAAGATTCGCCATTAATGATGCCAGCTATCACCAGGATGTTTATCGCTGCCAAGACAGTTTCAGGAGATTTACTACTCCCAGCGTTCCCGGATATGCTACGCATCAGGTATTGTATACTGAGCCGTAGATGTCTGGCTCCTAGCACCCGGCTGCTCTGTTGCACGCGCTGCAGGTTCGCGTGACTTGCGGCTGCAAGTGCGTAGATGGCGTGGAGCAGGGAAGCGGAGGCTGGGCTGACTTCTGAAGAGGTGGAGGCGCTGGGCAGGGAGAGGGGCGTGATGATGGTTAGGAATGGATTGTCTGCGCTTGGGGTTGGGAGCATTAGAGGGCTGAGAACTGTTAGCCAGAAGTGCATGAGCTGGCGATCCTGTTTGTCTTTTGCTGGGAAGGAGGCGTGAAGTGACGCTTCGAGGCGTGGACTGATAGCTTCTGCTGTTGGAGAAATACAGTCGCTTCGCACCACCCCCCCAGTTTGTTGCAATCCATAGTGGTAAAGTGGTTTCCGATACCGAAGGGTCCTGTTCGGTGCCTTTTTGCATGATTTCGTTGCATCTTTGCGGCTTCTCTCTGTTTCACTATAGTTGTCGACTTCTCTGATTCTATGTACTGAAGCAGGAGTCTCAGTCGACAAGGGGAAAACCCCAAACGGCCCCACAACGCAACTACGTTCTCGTGGAGCTAAATCCAATTCCTCGATTGTAGAAGAAATGGCGTTCGGTGTCATTGATTGGACCGGCTGAAAAAGATCGTTCAGAAGTGACATCCGTTGCAACCCTTTAGGCGCCTTACAACCAGGCCATGTCAACCTAGCGCCATAACCTTTGCAATGCAGAAATGCACTTTTGCACCTGCGGCAGGTTGGTCTCTCCTCGTCACACTTTACGCCTCTCGAACGACAAGTCGCACAGCCAGTGAACGTCTTGGTTCGTTTATGCTTCGTCATAGCAGTACCGGCCACACCACACTATCACGAGGTTCACGTGAGTCGGTCTAACTGCCTCTGTCTCCATTACATTGTCCCATGAAACGTGATAGGATGTGGGGTGTAACTTCCTTGGCTTTGATATTGAGTATATAATACTTTGTTAGGACGTCTGCGGCGATGAATGTGTAAGCAGTTCCTGCTTACTTACTGTTTGGTGAAAAAGAAGCAACTCACAGCGATTAGCGGGCCACGCTTATCGCAATTGGTCCAAGTTGCTCCACTTCTCTCCCCCTATCTTCGGCTAGGTAAGCGACTAGCACCAGGTAACGAATACAAGTACATCGACCTGATTTATCAGCTTTGGTCTCGCAAAACCTGGTGTAAAGGATATATATATATAGGCCTATTGCGTATACAATTGCTTAAAACACAATTCTACCTGAGACAATTCACTTTCGAGTTTATTTATTTTCCACTCAGTACTTGTGAAAATGACTTCCAAACAGCAAAACCGAGGACTCGTGAAGCAGGGAAAAAATGATGCCGCGGTCGTCAATCTTCCTTATCCCAAGCTCCGAGACGATTTTGTTCTGGTGAAAACTATGGCTGTAGCGCTCAACCCAGCCGATTGGCAAGACCTAGAAGAGCAAGATCTCAAGCCTGGCTCAGCACCTCTCCTGATCGGCTGCGACTTCTCCGGCATCGTCGAAGCAATGGGAAAGAATGTAAGCAAAGATCTAAAGATAGGGGATCGAGTAATGGGTTTTGTTCATGGAAGTAAGTGCTTGCTTCTCAACGGGACAATGATAGAATACTAAACCCAAGACCAGCGAATGTGGATAATCACGAGAATGGCGCGTTCGCGGAACATATTACGGCGAAAGGCGACATCACTATGCGTATCCCACCTAACTTGAGTTTCACCGACGCTGTTACGGCACCCTCTGGTGTGGGGACCGCTGCTCTGGCTTTGTATAGACACCTCGGCTTGCCATTGCTGCCTCAGACTGTGGCTGGAGGCCCCTGGATACTTGTCTATGGAGGCAGTAGTGCATCGGGCTCAATAGCTATTCAGTTCGCAAAGCTGTATGTATACTTTTACCCCTCTGGTTCGCAAACTGATACTGATTCGTGCAAAGGTCTGGATTGAAGGTTGTAACAACCTGCTCTCCTCGAAACTTTGATTTTGTCCGCGGACTCGGTGCAGATGTTGTGTTTGACTATGTAAGTCTGGCTGGGTCCCAAACGCCCACTATAAGCAATTTTTGTCTGACATACACATCAGCGAGACCCGGAGTGTGCAAACCACATTCGGGAATTAACCTCAGACACTCTTACACTGGTCCTAGACACAATCGCCACTTCGCAAACTGCCGCGATCTCGACCCAAGCTATGAGTTCAAGCAAAGGCGGTATATATTGCAACCTAATGGGCGTTGATTCCCCTCGCAAAGATGTAAAAGCAGTCTTCTTCTTAGGTTATACTGGCCTTGGTGAGCCCTATACCTTTTTGGGAGAAGAATGGCCCGTGGTTCCTGAAGACTATGAACTCGTCAAGAAGGTTCTGGCCCTTTCTGAGGGACTTCTTGGAGAGGGAAAGATCATACCGCATCCAGCGGCTGTTCGATCTGGTGGTCTGGAAGGTATTTTGAGTGGGTTAGAGGATCTGAAGAATAAGAAGATTAGTGGGGAGAAATTGGTCTATGTAGTGGGAAAGGAGGATTGATTTTCTTGCGTTCCAGGTCTTTTACTGAATGCAGAATGCAGAATGATTGAATGATTGATTTCAATCTGAGGGAATCAAGGTATGAGTAATTTACCAATGTGATACAACCGGAGAGCCTGACCTATATAAGAAAACCGCTTCTGAGCCGTGTAAGCGTATATACTTCCTTTATTTCACCGTTTGGCACTATTCTTGTATACTTTTATTTATAGCAAGTAATCTTTGACAAAATACCCAATGATATTTTCAGCTAAAAACCGACCTTATCCTATGAGCAGTTGTGCAAGTTAGAATCACTGGGGTGGTATAAAGAAGTGGTAAGACCCGAGCTCGCGGGGAACCCCATAGACGTCAAGTAAATCAGAATCCGAATTCTCCTTATATAATTGACGAATAAGATGATTTCGAGAAGAGGGTTTTACTGTTTCTATCATTCAAAAAACTAGCATAACCGAGGTATGTGTTGGTTTCACTAAAGCTTGGTGTCCTTGATCTCAGAAGAGGTGACGTGCTCACTAGTCTCCACCTCACCTTTCTCAAAAACACCTTCTCCTCGCCCACTGCTCTCCTCATCAACAGTCCTGTTCTCCAGTCCAACATCAGTAGTGGCGAACTTATCGGCCGGGTCTCTGTACGACGGCACGAAGTTAACACAGATGGCATAACTCCAAGCCGCGACGAAGAAAGCAAGCGGCACGCTCATAGCAGTAGCAGTAGAGTTGTTGAGATCAGCTGCTGCACCAAGCAAGGGAGGCACACAAGCTCCTCCAGACACCCCTCCGACAATAAATCCAGAACCCCGCTTCGTGTATTTCCCCAGCCCTCGCATACCCAGCGCGACGATGGTGGGAAAGCAGATACTCTCAAAGAAAAGCGTGATATACAGCATCGCCATGCCAGTGTTGCCCCCTTGCGTGATACTCGGCGCGATGAATACAATGCACATGGTGAGGTAGCACAAGAAGACCCAGCGGGGTCGGATATATTTCATGAAAGCAACGCCGAGAAAACGACCTGCAGCAAAAGCCCCCTGTGCTCCAGCGAGGAGTTTGGCAGCCAGTGCCGAGTCGGTGTTGGCCCTTGTTTCCGTCACGTAGTTGATGAAGTAGGACGCGATTGCTATTTGCGCGCCCGTGTAGCAGAACTGAGCAAAGGCGGCGTGGAAGAGGCGGTATTGTTTATAAAATGGTTGGCTGTCGGCATTTGCGTGGGTTTCTTCGGCTTGGAAGGCCATGTCTGCATCTGTTACTTCTGGGATAGGAGAGCTGAAGACGCGCTTAGTGGTTGCTGCGGAATCACAAAGGGCAAGGCTGGGTTCCTTACAGATAGAAAACAACGGCGAGTAAGAATACGAAGATAGCAATGGCGAGATACACCCATTGGACATTTTTCAAAGCTGCAGGGTCATCAGCAGTCTTGGTGAAGAAGACATACGAGCCGAGAACGGGCGCCACCACAGTTCCGATTCCGTTGAATGCTTGCGAGAGATTAATTCGCATCTCCGCATATCTCGGTGGCCCACAAACTAAACACCCGTCAACCAATGTTCTCATCTCACTCAAGTATGGATCCCAACGTACCAGTGATGTAGGGATTCGCGGCCGTTTCTAACGAGCCCAGCCCATTTCCGATAATGAAAATCGCAGCACAAAATCCCCCGAACGATCGATGTAGAATACAAGGCCAGGCAATGAGAGCCCCAACTCCGTAGAGACAAAGTCCCCAAATAAAGACCGGCTTATAGCCATAATGGCGGAGAATCCAATTCGCGTGTCCTAGGGATGCGAGCGGATATGCACTTTGAGGACACTTGTCAGTATCAAGTTGCGCAACATGATAGAACGCACATACCCAAAATAAGCAGCTTGAAGCCCTGATGATCTAGCTCGGGTGATATGAAGCGTATTCTGAAAATGCTTATTCAATGTATCGAGAAGCCCGTACGAGAATCCCTATGAAAGAGTTAGCGTCCAATTCATCGTTATCCACTCGTAATGAGAACATACCCAGAGGAAGAATAAGATCGTAACGAGACACAGCGGATATATCGATTGTCTCAGTGTCAGCTGTGCAGCCTGCGTCCTCTCCTTGTCGCTAACTTTCAGGGAGTGTTTCTTGAAGAATTTAGCCATCTTGGCAGATTTAGCTCCAAGCAAAAGGCACGAAAAGTCAGGTTCCAATTCGGTTTCGGTGGAGGGATCACACCGTATTTAAGTGATACTGTAGTAGCATGCAATAAATGCATTTACCCGTGGGACTTTCGTGGATTGGGTTATACAGATTGCGGGGTAAACCACTTGAAATGCTTGTTGTTGTTGCCAAGTGCGGTTAGGAGCATGCATAACCTTTGAAAGGGAATGATCCGCGTCAACTAAAGCCGATGTGTCAATATTCCGGGGTAGAGCTTGCTCCAGACACTTCGTATTTCTGGGAAGCATTCGCGTGAATTGAAAACAAGTGGCGGTGAAGTTGCCTCAAATATGGGACAATAATGGCTCACGTGATTTGTATTCTAAAAAGGGGGGAAACAGGAGCTTGTTGAGGCACAGGTGCTCGAGCTTTTGATTTCGAAAGCTGCTTGGACAATCAATGCTCTGGTGCCAAACTGCAAATAAATGCTCCCTAGCTAGCTTCAGAATGGAATGTACGTTCCATTCCTACAATCAAAACCCAAATTAGGATTTAACTGGGCCGTAGCATTTTCACAAATAACCGTCGCGGCTTCCTTGAGTTCAGAAAGCACTTGAATATCTTTCGTCGTAAAATTCCGGCAAGATGAATTCGTGTTGCACTCCATAATCATAGCTTCCGTGTGATTCAAGTTCGGCAACCCAGCATCATACCAGCAGGGATCTGTTACACAAGATCCATCTCCAGGTTGCAAAGTGTTGATTGACCCTGTGAAATTCTCCCACGTGAAGTCACTCATCTGGACTGTAGAGTTATTCGATCTCCCAACCGTTGCGCCATTTTCGAGTTGTGTTTGATTCGAACCTTGGTTATAATACGTTTGCGTGACGAATATGGGGAAGGTGACATTATGAGTCCGGATATTGGACCAGGTGACATTCTGTGCCAGACCTTGCCCTCCAATCCAAGACTTGAAACGGGCAGCGTAGACGGCGTTGATGACTGTCACGTTGTTGAATTTGATGTTGGAGACGTTGGCAAAGGAGCCTTGATTTTGTCCCAAAGAGCCAATACTCATCCCGTGGCTTTGATACCCGATCGTTCCGCCTTGGAAGAGAATATCATGTGCGCCAGATTGGACTGCTATGGCGTCGTCACCATTGAAAATAAGGCTATCGAGAATCTTGATGTTCGTGCCGGTCACATCAAAAGCATCCGTATTGAAGGGAAAGCGTCCAGTTGTCGAGACGGCATCAACCACAGTGTCACGGACCGTGATATTATTTCCAATAAGTTGCACACCCCAGGCTATTGGCTTCCTCGACTTGAAATGTTGAATTGAGCCATGGGTGGTATTGAAGCTCATCAGGTGAGGCCGAGCAGCGATCCCAGTTCCATTAACGGGATTTGCATCCCACCAAGCCTGACCATATGAATGTATCCAGCCGTTTGTGGGATTGCTAGTTCCAATGAAATCAATGGATGCTCCAGCAAGTTTGAACCAGTAGAGAGCAGTGGAATACGTGAGAGCATTGCTGGCGTTAACAGCCGCCTGGATCTCGGTTATCCTTTGAGGAAGATGAAGATTTCCCTGCAAGTGGATTTCGACGTTGCTGAGATTGGTCGCACTGATGGGAGTCAAGATATTGTAGTCTGTTCCTTTACTGAAAACAATGACTGCATCTTGCGAGCATTCCGCAAAAGCGGAAGCTACAGCAGGTGAATCATTCAACGTCCCATTCGAAGAGCGATATTTTGAGGCGATGGCAGCGTATCAGATCTCCTATCCTTCCAACTTGGATAGGAGAGTGGAGAGCTCTCCACATCCCTCTACTCCAGTAGTATATCCCCATCTCTCCATTCTAATCCTTCTAGCTCTATATATAGTGGAGAGCTTGCTAGCATTTATAGAAACTAGCAGGGGGCTAGCCTGCTAGCTCTCCAACAGGTCGGATTTAGGGATACCGATGTCTGTATAGTGGGGTTTTAACTCAAATTAAGATTATTACCCCTATTTCTCTCCTAATTACTTCATATCGCCTTAAATTATAGATTTAGTCCTTATTTAGCCTCTTTTATTCCTATCCTTCCACTCTACTTTTACTCTCCTATCCAGCTTCTTTCCTTTTTTTGGAAGCCTTCTAGCTCCACTTTTAGTGCCCTCTAGTGAGTATATCCTCAACTTTCCACTCCTATCCTGCCATAGAATTAAGGCATCTCTCCACTCTAGGGCTCATAATAATGGAGGGATAGGAGATCTGAAACGCTGGGCGATGGTACAGGTCTTTCGTGGATACGATCCGTTCCACGAGGAGGAAACCACAACAGCAGCCCAAAAACAGAGAACAGGCAAGACTTTATGAGAAAAATGCATCTTGTAGAACAATAGTAACTGCAAGCGCAGAGGAAAAGTGTGCTAGTTCGATGTGGACTTCAAGATATGGCCAAGCTTTCTTCATATATCCGCTGATGACTTCATTTTCGCAGCTTCATTGCGGCAATTCACTCAGAAGTTATCCTGACGTCCCGGAATTATTACTGTCGTGTTCCTCATAGAGTTTTGATAAGATATCGTGAAGTAAATCGCCGGGTAAAGGTAACCAATCGCTGTGTGTCGGGAAATATCCAGGTTAACCCCGCAAAATAGTTTCCCCATAGAGCTTCACTTTTCTTTGGCTGAAGTAAAACCACCCTGCACGTGTAATTGGTGGAAATGACACTTTGTTTAGCTTCATATCAGGGACCAGGAGCTGGTACTCATCATTACAAAGTTTTGACTAAGTGCTTTGCCGAAAGCACGGAGTTCACACTCATGGCATCTAGCTTGAAAATGCAGACAGTATGAGACTTTCATTGTAAATTACACTTTCTTTTCTCACTCGAGTTGAGAATGGCATCACACGTGACTCAAAGTGGGAAACAACCAAGGACTTGCGAATTACAATTAGCTGAAAAGGTCGCTTTAGATTCAAACGACTTCGTCATTATTCCAAGGAAAGGATGTGAGGATAAAGTGATGCCAGGTCCTCTCGGCGACTTCCACTACTTTGCCTCTCCAAATGCCTTCTTCACTTCAGCCGCCAACTCTCCTAGCGTTGGAAAAGTAGCAGCCAGTTGAATTTCGTCTTTGAACTCCTCGTATTTTCCACCCATTGAAGCATCATCTTCAGATCTCTTGATCCACACACTCGGCCTCAAACCAAACTTCTTCGCCGGACGATGGTCATGCTGAATACTCTGTGCAACCTTCAAAATCTCATCCTTCTTCACACCAAAATCCTTCTCGGCATGCTCAACCATATACTGGAAATTCCTCAAATCAGGCTTATATGACCCAATGTCCTCAGCAGTATAGATCCTGTCAAACTTGACACCTCTGAGAGGGCCGGCGAGGGTTCGCGAGAATGATGCGTTGTCGACGTTGGACAGCACCACTAGCTTGTAATGCCGGCCCAACTCCTGCATAGCAGCAACGGTATCAGGAAAAGCAGGCCACGTTCCAATGGTAGCCCCAAACGCTTCAGCTTCGGCTGTATTGAATGGGACCTGCAGCTTTGCTGCGATCCTTTCGTAGGCGGTTGCTAGGACTTTTGAGTATGCAAGGGTGGGGTGCTCGGTTTGGATTGCGAGCTCGAAGTTTGTGTATTCTGTGAGAATAAAACTACGGCTTGCCGCTGGTGTATTCTGATCTGGATGATGCGGATCGTTCTGTGGCAATTTTGAAAGTAAAGGAAGGAGTGCTTCGAAGATACCCGATTCCCAGTCAATCAGCGTGCCGTAGATGTCGAAGCTTAAAAGCTTATACTCGGTGGGGTCGAACACCATAATTATATACTCCTTTATGATGAAAGTAGACAAAGTAAAAGAGTTGATCTATCAAAGCGTTGGTGGAACGATATTTGACATGTAAATGACGTTATATAGTCATGAAATAGTATCACGTGCATGTAATTCGGAGGGCGTATCGTACACCAGGTAGGGTTTAGCTGTTTATATAAGCGTGGTGGGCCAGCCCTTTACACAACATAATATATGACCATTACCTTTATGCTAGCGTCAAGCTTCCACATCATCTGCATTATATGGTTAGTATTCTAAAATCATTAAGATACTCTATATTTAAACTATAAATATGCACTACTATATCTAGTACTACCTATACACTATGTTTCTAATACGGCCTAGACTAATTATATAGTACTAAAGCTCTATAGGTTGGTATTATTAGGTTCTCTATAAATTAGAACTTAATATTAATACTATTAAGATATTAGGATCACTATATGCTGCTTCGCAGTCATGTGACTTAGCGGCTGCTGAGTCAGCAGTATAGAGGCTTAACTTCTATAATATAGGACTATTATTAATACTAAGTAATATTAACTAGAACTAATAACTAGTCTTACTATATAGTACGAGTGATCTAGTATCTATTACCTATAATACTAATACTAATTAGTAGTAATCTTATAAGAGATACTATAGAGTAGTAAGGTTTTAAACTAAAAGAGGTAGAATTAGACATAGAAGTTATTATAGCTTAAAGTATTATTATAGGATTGCAATATACTACTATATGATAAATAGTCAGTTGTCTAAGCTATAAGGAATTCTTATAAAACGGGGTTTCTCTATTTACTTAGAATACTATATTATCTATTTTATAATACATTTTATTACAACTTCTTATTATTTTGCTTATTAATTATAAGTATTCTATAAGTCAGATCCTAGCTATAGAGTTTATAGTTATATTGCCTCTTAATAGTATCTTATTTTATACTAAGTATTGAATTAATATACTACTATGAGCATAGCTAGGCAATAAAGAGGAAACTTACTTAAGGTATAGCTAGTTAGCAAAAGGAGACTTAAATAGCTTCTCTACTTTAGTCTCCCTTTTTCTTCTTAATTAATCTATGCCTTCTTATCTTTTACTACTTAGTTACTATAACAAGCATATAATAGTATACTATAAGATCTACGCCTTAGATATATATAATATAGTTATATTAAGTAATATTAAATTCTTTAAAGATATACCTAGTAGCTTAATTAATATCTACTAACTTTAGATAAAACTATTTAATAAGACGTTTAAAAAGTCAGATAGGTAATATAGTAAGTATATGACTAGAAATCGCTATAGGAGACTATTTAAATAAGTTCTTACTATTAACTTAATATAGGATAAGTAGTAAAACTAAAAAAACGTAGCTTGCTTTATAAAGGAAGGTAGAAGCCTACTAGTAGAAGAACTAATAGAAATAGGTAAAGATACTAGGAATAGTAAAGAGATAGATAGATATATCTTCTCTAGTCTAGCCCTACTTATTACCCTAGAGCATAAAAAGCTAATAGCTAAAATAATACTAATAGTTATAATTAGAATAGCTAAAACTAGGATGCTAAGCTTATTTAAAATCCTAATAGAAGCTAAATTAGTATAAGACCTAAAAGAATAGAGGCTTTTAGGAAACTAAAAGGACTAACTTTTAATATTACTATTTCTAGTATAATCTAACTAAATCCTCTAGTTTAAAACTAAGTAAAAGGCTGAAAAAAGTAATAAAGAACTAGACGTAAAACATTTTAAAGTAATACTAGTAGTACTAGATTAGTTTAGTAATAAGTAAAGTAAAGAAGAAGAGATAGTAATATTTGCCTTTAGTGCTAAGTATAATATCCTAATCCTAAATAGCTATAAGGAGGCAATTAATAACCTATAATATAGAAAGTAATAGCAAGATGCTATTAAATTCGAAATCGCTTAACTTCTAGTTAATAATACTTAGGAAGAGAAAATACTACTACCTAGAGTAAACCTTATTAGCTTTAAGTAGGTCTTTACTCTTAAATTTAACGTAGATAGAATACTAGAATAATTTAAAGCTTAACTTATTATCTATAGCTTTACTTAATATCATAATATAAAGGCACTATATGAGACTATGAAGTAGGAGCATAGGTAGGACCTAGCTTTAAGGTGCTTATCTAAGCTGAATCATGTATATAACTAGCTTTTCGATCACCTTCCTTAATCTTTCTTTCTTCTCTTTTTAGATTAATAATAATTACATTCTTACCTACTTTATACTTTACTTTATACGCTAAATCTTAATATACTATACTATGTGATTATTATAAGCCCTGCTTAGCATTAATTGCTTCCAAATTAAATTTATAGTTGTAGAATTAATCATTATTTATATCCTTTACTTTATATACTTCGTTTCAAACCCTACTATACTATTACTATAAATAAGGATAGACCTATTACTAATAAAGCTTTCCTCTATAATTAAAGGAGTTGGTTAAAGTTTTATAGTATACTCTATATTAATTCTAAGATATAAGAAGTATAGAACTTTATTAACCCTAACGCTTAAGACTCTAGTAACCTTTTCATATATCTTCTAATACAATTATAAACTTTAAATAAGTTAATTAAACTAGAAGACTAAAAATGAGAGAACTAATATTTAAGTAATAAACTTAAATAAAAGGAGCGAAGATGAAATTAGGCTATTATGTCCTAACTAGCTAAAGAAAATAATAATAGTACTATACTCTCTAATAATAAAGCTCTAATATCCTTTACACCTGCCACATCTACTATAGTAGCTCCTACTATTAATGCTAACGATTTAAAACCTACTTAACGTCTTAAAATAACCTTTAAAGAAGTTGAGTAATAATGCTTAATCTATTAAAAGGAGTATATTATACTTAAGGCAGATTAGGCTAATGACTATAATTGCTACTAGCTTATATAGTCTTAGATTATTAAAAATGTTATACTATCTAAATTAAATGCTATTATTATAAAACTTAATATAGAGCCTGATAGAGTAGTTTCTAACCTTTAGAATATTATTTAACTACTTAAATAAAATCTTGCCCCTATTTAAGAAGTGATTATTTAAGCTGCATAAGAGGACTATTACTAAGTACTTGACTAAGCTAAAGGAGGGAGAGTTAATCTCCTAATATGGTATAAATAATAGCATAAGGCATATTTAGAAGCTAGAACCTAAAGCGTTTTAAATGTAGAAGGCTATCTTACTACTAAGGACTTCCTAAAAGCGATTAATAAATTAGCTTTATTATAAAGTGCCTAAGAGTAGGAGTCTCTTACTATCAAGTTAAATCTTAGTAAGAAGCTATATTCTATTAAGGCTTATAGTATAGCATTCTAGATTCTTGCTACTAAAAACTAACTTATTAATAAATAAGGAGATAAAGTCTATACTACTCTTAGAGACTAAAGTGACGATTCTGATAATAATATAGGCAAATCGGATAAGGGGAAGAGGCTAAAAGGCAGTTTATTAGACGTATGGCATATATGTCTCTATAAAGCGAACCTAATCTAGAAACATCTATAGAAACTAGAGGAATGCTATAACCTAAAATAAGTAGTAACTAGTATAGAAAAGAGGAACCTAGAATAGGTAGATGATATTATAATGCAACTTTATAATAAGAAATAGAAATGGCTAAAACCTACCCTTAAAAGAAAATATAAGGTTTTACTTAAAAAAGGAGCTAAAAATTCTAATAGAGTAGAGAAATATAAAAAGACTAATACTATAAAATCTAATTCTACTAATCTAAAATTTCTAGGTAATATTAATGCTATAGTTCTAGACCTACTTCTTATTTCTAAGTAATTTAAATATAATATTAGTATCTACTTAATACTTAATTTCTTATATTATGCTCTTTCTAATAGTATTCTAATAGATAACTATAGTGCTACCTATTTAGTTAATGATAAGAACCTTCTTAAGCCTAGATCTTTTAAGGAAGCTTATTATGATAACTATATTAAAGTAGGTACCTCTTATCTAGAAGTCGCTAGTCGTAGTACTTAGGTCTTTAAGAACCTCCTTGCTAGACTAAATAGCAAGGGCACTTAGAACTTGAGATTAGAAAATGTCATTATAGTAAATAGTTTTTATATTAATATTATATCTAAAGCTCTTCTTTGCTTTAAAGGCATTTAATACTTGAGATATGATTATACTTTACATTATAGGAAACTAGATGAAAGCATAGAGCTACTTAAGCTAGAGCGTAAGTTTAATATCTGCTTTATTAAATATAAACCCTTTTCCTCTTATTTAAGGCTACCTGCTATTATACTAATAAGTGCTACTAGAGTGATTATGTTCTTAATCTTTAAAAGACAAGTAAGACATAGATTTAGACGCTCTTATAACTACTTAAAACTGTAAAGTGATAGTAAAGATATTTGGTATAGGAGGGCTAGACATTTAGGATCCTAGGCTCTCTAGAAGCTTATTCTATATACTAGGAGAGTAGTAATATAAGGTATACTAAGAAGCATATGTTAATACTACGCTCTAACCTATACTAAATAAGTAATATTAAAGCGAATATTAGAAAGAAAAGCACTTTATCTATTCTACTAAATATTCTAGGATTTATTTAACTTTCTACTAGGATATAATAGTAGTAATTAGGTGTTAGTAATAAAGGATAAGTATAGTAGGAAGCTCTTCATGTTCCTATTAAAGAGTAAAGTATAAGAAGAATTATTTCTTATTTTTAAGAATTTTAATACTTAGGTAAAGTGCTAATATAGACTCTCTATTTACAAGTTTAGATAAGATAACGAACAAGCAGTTATAGCTATTAACAGGCTCACATTATACTAATTATAGGCTATAAAGTAGGGCATTAACCTTAAGCTAGCTCTAAGTTTTATAAAAGAGCCTAATAGTAGAAGAGAGCAAGCTAGATAAGAAATAGAAACGCGCTCTATTAAGATAAGAATAGGCGTAAATCTATTAGAAGAGATATAGCTAGAATACGTTAAAGTAGCTATATTTCTATATAATATTAGCCCCTCTAAAGTCTATAATTAGCTTTTACTAAATGAAGTTCTTAATATATAGTTTTATAGATATTTTAGATAGTATAACCTTTAGCTTATAACATGTATTATTATAGATCTACGTCTTAATTAAAGTAGAATCTACATCTATAGAGCTAGGGCGTATTTATTAGTAAAGGAAAGAGAAGTAGGATAATAAAGACATACTTTTAAAGTAATCCTAAAAGCTTATATTAGTTATTTAGTTAGGTATATTACCTTTAATATATATAAGATATAGGTTTTATAGCTCTATTAAGTTATTATTACTAGGAATATTATATTTAATAAAAGAATTCTCTATAACCTAAAACTTAAGTAAAAGGATAGCTAACTAATTGCAATTATTAAAGAAGTAGTAGAGTTAATTAAAGAAGATAAGACTATCTAGGATACTAGATTAATACTTGAAAATATACTAGATAAAGAAATTAAAGAGTAATCTACTAAAATACTAAAGCTTTTAAAGGGTAAGACTTTTAAGAGTAAGCAAATACCTATTAAGGAGGTTTAATAGAGCTAGAACTTAGAGGTAGAAAAAGTACTAATAAGTAATTAAATAGATAAGAGACTTCTAACTCTTAAACCTATTCTAAAAAGAAATATAAAGTTAGGCCTTAACTATTAGGAAGTACTAGTAGAAATAGATATAGCTACTATTAATTAATAATAATAAGATAATGATAATACTACTATAAGCTAATAATATAGTAAAAAATAATATAATAGTAGCGTCTTAGCTTTAAAAGAAATAGAGAGTTTAACCTTAGAGTTTATAAGGGAATTATAATTAACCTAAGTAGTAACACCTTTAAAAATAATACTATAAGTTATTATTAGATAGGGACTATCATGCCTAGTTGCTATAAATGTACTAGAAGAAGAAAGCAGACCGTCTAGAATATATAGAGTTTTGCTAATATAAAATACTAACTTTAAGAAACCTAAATTGAAAAAGGAGAAAACGCTTATAACTAGGTCTAGTAAAAGGATTATAGACTAAGTATATATAATGTTTAGAGATATATAAGACGAGTAAAGTAAAGGCTAAGCTATGGCTATAGTCTTTATTATAATGCTTAGGTTGATAAATGACTAGTTTAACAAATTCTTAGATAAATACTAGCCTAATTAACTAATATTAAAGCTAGTTAGCAACTAATTTAGGATTATGTATACTATAATAGCTATATTAGTTCTACTAAGTAGAGTAATAAGATAAGGCCTAAAACTTAAATATCTTAGTATTTATTAAAACGATCTTCTATAAAAGCCTAAAAATTATAAGGAGCTAGCTATATATGCCTACGGACTTCTATTTAAAGAAGATTATCTATTAAAGCTTAGGAACCTTAAATTAAGAGACTGCTAAAAGGTAATCAATACCTTTAATGTTAAAATAAAACCGATTTTAGTATAATAGGTCTTTAACTATAAGGTAGACTAAGATAGTTATCTTATTTGATATAGATTAAGGCTTATTATTAGAGGAGATCTATAAACTAAAGAAATAATTGCTTTAACCTATACTACTACTTTTATATTAAGATCTTTTAAAGTAGTAATAGTACTAGCTATTAGGTTTAACCTAGAAATTAAATAATATAATATTATTAATACATTTATTAATGCTTCTAGAAAGCAAATAAGCTTTCTAGTTATCTGTTTTCTACCTAATAGATTTAAGTAACTAGGAAAACTTATAGAGCTAGATAGAGCATTATATAAACTAAGAGATTTACTAGCATTATAGTATAAGCACTTCTCTATTATATTACTATAGCTAGGACTTATAAAGTACTTAGAAGAACCTTACATTTTTATAAGTAAAGGGAGCAAACTAATAGTAGTCTTCTTTATAGATAATATCTTAGTACTATACTACTAGTTAAATAAGACTATAGCTAAAGAGTTTATTACTAGACTTTATAAGACATATAACTTATAGTTAATAAAGGATTACGAATAGTTTCTTAGGATTAGGGTGATTTGTAATAGAAAGGCTAGTAAGATATAGCTAGTATATAACACCTATATTAAAAAAGTAGTAAAGAAATTTAAACTAGATAGCTAGAAATGTCTTAGCACTCTATTACCTTTTATAGATCTAGGGAAATATGATAAGGTAGTACTAAACTAGAAAATTAAGAGATATTAAGAGAAAGTAGGGTTGGTTCTATATATTATAATTATAATCAGACTAGATATAGTATTTGTAGCTTCTCTTCTCTTATACTTCCTTATAAATCCCTCTTAAGACTATATAAATATAGTAGACTAGATGATAAAATACCTATTTAGAATATGATTCTTAGCTATATAATATAGTTAAAAGATAAATGAAATCTAATAGCTAATTATTACTTTAGATACTTCTTTCGCTAATAATCTTAATACTTATTACTTTTCTTAAAGATTTATAATCTCTCTTTTTAGTAGTTTGGTTTATTAGAAGGTAGTATGCCAAGCAATTATAACTATATCTACTACTAAAGCTAAACTACTTAGAGTAGAATATGTAGCTAAGGAAACTATAGCGCTCTAGTGCTTATTTAAAGAGATCCGTTTTAATCTAGGCGAAGCATAGATGATATTCTATGATAACTAATAGACTATTTAATTTATAGTTAGTGAAAATGATTGAATATCAATTAGGCTTTAATATATTAATATTAATAACATATAGTTATAATAGGAGAACTTAAAGGATACTTTTAAAGTAACATACTTACTAATAGATAATATACTAGTAGATAGTCTTATTAAGAACCTCTTAAAGTATAAGTTTAAATACTTTAAAAGCTTATTAAATCTATAAGATGTATAAGGCTTAGTAGAAAGCCTTAACTAGAATTATAGAGTTAGGTAAAGGTCTTTCTTTAATACTATGTTTCTTAAAATTGTTTATTTATAATTTCATGCATATTACTTTATTTTTACTTTTATTTAAAGATATATTATCTAGGATAGATAATCACGGCTATATAGTCACGTTTTAATGTTTTTCCTTTTATTAAAGAGATTATAGAAAGGAGAAAAAGAGCTATTTTATTTATTTTATAATAGCTAAAGCCTACAACGTAATATATAGGTATATAATAATAAAAAATAAAAGGCCTAATCCTAAGCGGCTACATTGCTAAGCTACTTAAATAAATCAGATATAATAACTAAAGTAATATTCTTAAGCGGCCTCTTTAAATGCTAAGCTCTAGTACTAAGTATCATTTATATTACCTACCTTAGGGTTAGAATCTTCTAATAATATATTTAAATCCGCTAAAATCGTTTGTATTATAGTATACTACCTACTTTAAAGCTAGCATATATTAGTATAGATATATATAACTATTTAGGGGTATAATATACCTTTTTGTTACTAGAAAAGTATACTATTTAGAAATGATAATATAGCTTATATGCTTTAGTAGTAATATCTAAATACTTATCTCTAAAGTCGTACTAGAAATAGCGCTCCTTTTTAAGGCAATTAGAAGTTTTATAGTAGGGTTGCTTTAGGCGACTAGCAAGCATACTAGTCATATATCCTAAATAGGAAGTAGGGCGGGCGGCGCTAGTATGCTTTAGTAACCTATTCTTACTACTCTAATAGGCTTAATAGGTAGCATAAAGAGTAGCGCGATACTCCTTCTAGAAATAAAGGATTAGAAGCTTATTATCTAAGTTTAAATCTACTACTAGCAAAATAGGCTAATAGCTGCAACTATAAGAGGCTAGGCTAGCAAGCTTGTCTTTATTATCTTTATTATCCTTATTATCCTTTATAGTAAAAGTAAAGGTTCTCTTACTAGGAGAGCGAAATTAGTTTAGACTAAGCTAAATAAAATCACGTGAGCTAGGGAACTACTACTATAAACTGCTATAGAAGTTAAAAAAAACGTACTAGCTTCTATAGTATAGACTTGCAAGTAGACTTGATAGGGCCGTAGCTAAAAGAAGGAAGAAAGCTATACTAGGCTAGAGAAGGAGTAATAGAAACTAACTTATTATTTAAAATAGAGTTTTAAATAATACTTAAAAGAGTAGGGCGTAGAGTAGGACTAGGAGACTTATTAGAGATAAAGAAGTCCCTACTAGAGATTAAACCTAATAAGGATCCTACTAGTAAAGGTAGAGGAGATGAATTAATAAAGCTTATTATAGATAGGTCTAGAGTTATAAAAGGTAATATGAGTAGTAGTAGTAGTAGAAGGGGTAAAGAAGGTAGCAACTATATTAAGAGTAGTTATATCTTATCTCCTTAACTATATTACGCGTTAGTAAGCTAAAACACCTAATAGATTACTTTAAAACATATTAAAATAAAAGCATAAAGCTACCTATAGCTGATACTAATTACTATTATGTTTAAGATATTCTAACTTTATCTTAAAATACTAAAAGAACTTATAAAGTTATAAGTGATTCTATTATAGTAGACTATTATGATTAGGGGAGTAAAGGAAATAGTAAGAAGGGTAGGATATTAATATAAAAGGTTAATAAAAGAGGAAATAATAATTAAGAGTCTAATAAGGATATTAATATCTATATATAGATATATAGCAGCTAACCTTATTTAGACACATCTAAATTAGTTATTTATATCTTTGTTTATCTATCTAGGTACCTGCTTTCTACTTTTTAGTAATATATTATTATATAAGTTTATACAAAAAGAGAAGTATGTCATAGTATAAAGGCACTACGTAAGACTATAGAGTAGGAGCATAGGTAGGACCTAGCTTTAAGGTGCTTATCTAAGCTAAATTATATATATAACTAGCTTTTTAATCACCTCCTTTAATCTTTCTTTCTTCTCTCTTTAGATTAATAATAATTATATTCTCACCTACTTTATACTTCACTTTATATGCCAAATCTTGATATACTATACTACGTGATTCTTAATAATATAAAGTTGACTATATAGAGACATTTATACTAATAGTCTATATAGTAACACTTAGAGCATTCTTTACTATTATAGCCTATAAAGACTTAGAATATAGATAATATAATATTAAAAACGTATTTATAAAATTAGAACTTAAAGAAGAACTTTAAATAAAGATACCTTAAAGGGTATAATAGATAAAAAATAGAACTACTATATACCTTTTATAAATTCTATATAGCTTTAAGTAGTTAGTAAAGAACTAGAATCTTCTAATAAAAGCTAAACTTTTAAGTTAGGGTTTTAG
>QGMI01000726.1:0-20519 GCA_007821535.1 Lachnellula occidentalis | reverse complement strand
TATATATAATACTAGAGTTGCTAGCTTTCTAGTACTTATTTATCGACTATAAGCCTAGGAAGCTATAACTCCCTTAAGCTCTAAATGCTAATGTTACTAAAACGTATATAGGCTACCCTACCTAAATCTTATAAACACTTAGACTGCCTACATTATAGCAAATACTAGAGCTATAAAGCTAAGGCTAGTAGTATTAAACTGCTATTAAATAGCTTTAAATCTATAGCATATATAATACTAGAGTTGCTAGCTTTCTAGTACTTATTTATCGACTATAAGCCTAGGAAGCTATAATTCCCTTAAGCTCCAAATGCTAATATTGCTAAAACGCGTATAGGCTACTCTACCTAAATCCTATAAATACTTAGACTACCTGTATCATAGCGAATAATAGAGCTATAAAATTATAGTATTATAATATGCTAGTAAAGCTTTAAATATCTATCATATAATACTACTAAGCTTTCTAGCATTTAGGTAGTTATTTAAGAATAAGAAGTCAGGTACTATATGCGCATATGTCATTAGACTAATTAAAAGCCGTAAAAGTGAGTAAAAACCTCTTGCTAATTCCTAGCTTCCTTTTGCTAAGACTTGAAAAACTTGGCACTTTTTCTATACTAAGATATTTGTCTTAGCAATACTACCTAGGTGTAGGATCCTTTTACTCAATTAAAGACTACTAATATTAAAATATTATTGGCATTCTAGCTTCTGGCCTACCAAGGTGCTCCCTCAAAATTTATTGCCAGGCGTATAATACAAGCATGTGAACCTTTATATAAGTACTTCGGTGGCCCCTTGATAGCCCTTCCTTCCTTCTTCCTCCTTATCTTAGAGAAGCCTATTGTTTGGCTGGCTAATCAGATGGCGATAAAACTCTTATCTAAGGATTATTCGACACACTAATAATATGCTTAATTGTCCGAGCGTACCCTGCATCCCTCCTAAATATTATTCTGGGTAAGGCACTGCCCTATGCCGTATATGTTGAGGCGGGTTATGCTCCGATAAACAATCCGCACCCCAAAGGATGTCTCGTATGATTGGATTAAATACGACATCGCCAGCTGGGATATACTGCCATTATTCCGTACTTTTAAATTCTTTTTACGAATTCGATCTTAAACCCTTATGCAAATGCGGGGTTCCGAAATACAGGACAAGACGCTAGGAAGTAAGGCTAGGATAGAAACAACTTGCCTGGTGATGACTACATATCTATCACTTAAAGGGTGTCCTTCTAACGTGACAATTTCATCTATGTCTATTCTTTTGCAATCGATAGGTATAGTTTCTACTCTTCTAAAGTCCTGCTATCTTAGCTTATTTCTTGAAACCCTTCCGGAAGAATGGTTACTTGTTTAGCATAGGGGAAACGTGTTTTCAGCCTGAAATTCCTATCCCGTTCGAGGAGAATTCTATAGGGCATATGAGGTTCCTTTCAATCACCTAAAATCCGGGCTGTATCGCATGCTGGTATACAAACAGTTTCGAGCTCCACCGCGAATCCCTGAATGGCTATTTGATTCCAAAGGATTCGGTTAAGAGAGGAGTTAAAATACAAGTTGTGTTTTAGTTCGTTTTTTTTTTTTCATGGTAGTGTATTAAGCAGGTGACTATGGTACTCAGGGGTGTCGCTTAGTTTTTGATAAAGGTCTGTAAAGTCACAAGCTGAAAACGACCATATAGTCAAAAAACATTGTATTGACTATGGGTGATTGTTTGAAAGCAATGCGGAGCAAGGCAGAAGTTTCCAATGCAAGAGCAGTGAAAAGCCAAAGTGAGTGCAGGGGAAATCTCTAAACGCAAAAGTATAATTGTGCAAGTGATGCCTTTGGCCGTCCAGCAACTAACGATATCTAAAAGCTAAACTCCAGTGTGTCCAATCCATCAAAAATGCCCAGGATACCAAAGCGCAGAATTGAAAACGAGCAAGACGATGAAGCAATGCGTGTCCCGTCAAGTTCCCAGAATCAAACGCCAACGCCCTGAACGCTCAAAACAATCAATGATGTAAGCGCGTTTAAACCCAAGAATCCTAAAATGAAAACGCCAAGTGGGAGATGCGAGAGAGAGGAGAGAATGCTGAGAGGTGAAAGAAGGGAACTTGTGAGAAGCTCTAGTTTGTGCGAGTGAGGTTGAACTTGCTGAGCTGCGCACTGAGGTCCTTAGGAGGAAGACCAGGGTAAGAAGCTTGTCGAACAAGCAGTGCAGGATCAATGGTCTTGGCGGCGCGGCCACGATTTTCAAGACCAATTTCGAGGACGATGTTATCAGAAGTAGAGGACTTAATGGCGTCTTTATCACCTTCGAAGTAGTAGACATCGTTACAGGGGAATCGGTAGCAGCCCTGATTGTATCCTTGGACATCGGCAGGGTAAACTCTGTGGATTCCGTCATTGTAGCAGCAGTTGCGAGTAGTGTTGATGTCGTACCAAGTTAAACCTTCCCAACCATTAAACTTTAACTCGCCCTCAGTGGTACCATCACTGTCTGTCATGTTCTCGAAATCAGCATTGCCTGATCAAGAAATGCATGGGGCTCGGGACACTCTGGAGGTCTCCTCCGGAATCTTATAAAATGAAAATATCAGGAGTTACTTACACTTCTTGGGGGCATCTTCACCGGGGTAAATAGTGAAAATCACGCCGGCCCAACCATGGTCGATGGGAGTGACGACTCTCTCATATGCATGAACGTAGACACCATTGTGTGCTTTCGAACCGTCACTGTTGGGCTGAAAGCACACCACATAGTCATTACTGTCCTTGTTCTGAATTGCAAGAGATGCAGCTTGGGTGCAGGCAACAAAGCCAAGTACGGAGAGAATACCTTTGGTGAACTGCATGTTGGCGACTGAATTGATGAAGCCGAAAGAAGTCGAGGCAAACTTGATTGTGAGAAGGCAAGTTGAGGAAAGGGATAAGTGTAAGACCAAAAGTGCAAGAGTGCTTGATGAAGTTGTGCTTGATAGACTTTGAGAACGTTTTTGTTGATAGAAAAAAGTATTAGTTGGGGGAAGAGAGACCTCTTAAGTACCTGAAATCGTCTATAGAGATGCACTGAGGCACAAAGTTCAGTTACTTAGTTCATAATTCATTATCCCCTTATTGACTACGGATCGGCAGAACTCATTTATGAATTCACACCATTTACAACTCTCGAAGACAATTGACCCCAGTTTATGAATTCACTCGAATTACATTCTTGAAGTAGGAGCATGAAATATACAACGAGCCCTATTTATTCTTGCACTTACATTTTGGAATTTCAAGCTTGTATTGTATATCTGCAAATCGAAATGAATTGCAAGAATTGAAAGCAGCAGACAGTTTATAGTAATATGAGTAATTGAATCAAAGACAAACGCCTGGAAGTTGAAAAGCTAAGTAGAATGGCAAGGACAACAATCTCTTCAACCTCCTAAAACTATATCAGGCAATCAGAATGCAACTGTTAAGCAAATGTGAGCTTAGGTAGCAGAGGTTTGAAGGCTTGTTAGCCTTGATTCATTTAGTAGCAGGGGCTGAATTCTCCGAACTAACGTTGAATTCGCATTATTCATTGCTTCCATTCTATTGTAATAGCGGCTAGTCTGACTACCTGTCGGACCCTTGATTTACTTCCTCAATCGTTTTAGAATTAGGGCAAAAAAGAACTAGCAGATTCTCAAAGCTTCATGTAAATCCCCGTACGGATCCACTTGCAATCTTACAAGCAAGATTCAATAAGGCCAAGCATTCATTCTACTGTGATATCTTATTAGTCTCGGGTGAACCTAGCTTGTGCAGCTTGCTTCACCAGGAAACGCCTTCATGGACTCTTATATCATCATACGCTATAGTGATGGCAGCCATAATGGTATAATCAAGACCTGGCCCAAGACTAACGACATACTATATATACTCAATTAACATTTGCCAAAGTAGGGCACAGCACACCTAGGAGGAAGTAGAAATACGCACAGTGCATGTTTCCGAGAACATTTCCTTCAGACCACTCTTCGGTCTGCTCACCGAGCCTATCCGTACCCCATTGCACTTCACAAACTCAGTCAGTCGTCGCACTTTCTATGTGCAGAGCTGAACTGGTAGTACTTACAGTAATATCAAGACCACGCCGAACAGGACTCCCCTTTACATCCCAAGTCACCGCCTGCTCATCCCAAACATTCGTAAACTCCGCCGAAAACTGCGGCTTCACTGGAGGAATCATCAGCTTTCAATTTACATACCCTCCTCAATCACTCTCTACTTACAACCAAGCCCCCTCTTAATACTAAACAGGACTCTTCCATCCGCTGTCTTCGCCACGCGGGTGCTCAGGTCCTGTTTCTGCATCACGAAAAGCAGCTTTCCTTTTGGGTCCGTAAAATCTATGCAATCATATAAATCAGCCTTGAAATATTTATATACACTAACGTTTTTTTGCCTCTTTCAAAAGGGGAAGAAAAAACATACGCCTCTCCCTATTCAACGACCTAGTCTTCCCCCTAATCCACAAAATACCCCAGCCCAAGCCATTTACCTCCCAGATGGTATCCTTGATCAACGTCGAGCGCCTACTCATCGTCATCTCCAACCCCCCTTTTCCCGCATACCACTTCATCTCATTCCAAACCCCGCACTCGATCCTGCGGCCCGGGTTAGATATAATAGGGTGTGCTGGTTTCGGGGATGCATATGCTGGTGTTGGCATGAGTTGGAGACCCTCATCATACTGTGGCTGCGCGCGCTCTGGATATATCCCATCTTGGGGCGCGACCTCTAGCCCGCCATCATACTGTGCCACTGCCGTAGTATAAAATCCAAATCGATTTTGAGGCGCTAGTTCCAGCCCGCTGGAATATAGGGCTTGCGGTGTTGATGGGTCGGGTGCTGCTTCTACCTCTAAGGTGCTGTATGGTTGCGCTTGAGAGACTTCTAAAGGATTATGGGCTTCCTTATTAGGGGCAGGGCCCTTGCCTTTGAAGGGATTCCATGTATGGCGTTCCATTCCCCTTGACAGAATCAGAGGAGATAAGCAGAAGCAGGAACGGAGGTTATATACAGTCCGAAAATATCTCAAATAAGGTCAGAGAAACTCTTGCATATATGCCTAAGTTATTTTAGTGCGCGTTAGGCCGCAGCTTGGCACACGGATGGCCCTGGTAGTAATGTTCCTCGTTCCGTGGCAATATGAGGTTGAACCTCATTATTCGGAATTGAGTTAAACCTATTTAGGCCGGCGCCCTATACCTTTCTAGATAGCTTTCTAATACAATGTAGAAAAATACTCATCTTATATTCTGTCGTTCTACATGCAGTATATACTTCTAGCTTTAGTAGGAATAATATGATTTCCAAATCGATTTGATATACCCCTCATAATGAATTCAGATGTAGCACACTCTATATGCTGTTTTGGATCATGGTTATGGTACTTTTTGACCCGACCGCACTTGATAAAACAGGCATAAGAACGATATAGAAGAGATTTACCAGCACTTGCAAGGCTTTCAGGATAGCAGTATGGTCTCATAGACCTATGATTGGCCATGGTTGTCTTGCGTAAAAACGATGTATAAGCTATTTACAAGTCTTTTGTACTTTACAACGCGTCCAGTAAAGTCCTCGATGTCGAGTTCTCCCTCTACTTTTGCGGTGGTGTTTGTGTCGTAGGTGTAGCTGTATCGCGCATGAAATATGACCATTGTCCCTCAACCGGCTTCTCTTCTAAGTCCTGCCAGCTGTAGCAATTGTTAGCGGATATCAATAACTGCACAGCAAAGAGTAAACTTACACTTCTGATCTCTTCAACACATCTACAAGAATCAACTCTCCTTCCGCAACCTGGATGACTTCTTCAATGAGTCCAGCACCGATCTTGTTCTCGATTTCTTCGATTCTGTAAGTTGGATTAGCTTGATGCTCGCCTATCAATTTCCAGCACCCAGTCTGCAAGCAGAACTGGGTATAAGTGTGATATAATAAGGAATTCAGAGGTGCACTTGAATGCGTTGGTGATCGTCATTTGACGGTTCTTGAGGCCGCTCGGCAACACGGACCAAAATATCTCATCATGAAAAGGGCCTTCACATAGAAATCAGAAAGGGCAGGAAGTATCACTTACTGC
The DNA here is from genome assembly GCA_007821535.1 of Lachnellula occidentalis. Lineage (NCBI taxonomy): Eukaryota > Fungi > Ascomycota > Leotiomycetes > Helotiales > Lachnaceae > Lachnellula > Lachnellula occidentalis. The sequence goes on along the minus strand of QGMI01000726.1, from coordinate 14,402 downwards.
GCGACAGTCAACTGCGGCTCCTTTGGCAACTCCAACTTCTTCGTCCCATCCTCAAACCCAACCGTCGTCCCAACCTCCACACCCCCCTTCAAGGGCTTCTCTCCATCCCACTCCACCTCCCGCTCATCATACTCTGGCACGAAATTCCTCTTGACAAACATCTTGCCATCCGACGACTCCTGTGTCATCTTCCCCCCAAGACTAACATCCTTCCCCTGCACCCTATGCTGCCTCGCAAACGCTTCCGGATTCTCACTAATTATCTGCTTGGATATCGCAGACCATTCCTTGTGTCCTTCTGGCTCTACCGCCGAGACAATGTTAAGACGGTGTTTGGTCAGCGCTTCAGTTGATTGACGGTATAGGGATGTTTCGGGGAATTCGGATAGGGCGTCGAGTGTTCGCGAGTAGAGGTAGACGAGCGTTGAGCGTGGTGAGGGGTGAGTGAAGAGGCCTGTAAGGCCCGTGGGTTGGCCAGCTTCGAGATACCGAGCTGGCTTGACAGAAGCCAGGAGGCGGAATGTGCTGCGCATGGTTGGGGGCGTCAATGGGTTGTGTCGCGTGGTATTGTAGACGTTTCTTGGATGATGAGGTCGAAAGCTAGCTCTGGATTTTAGCGTCGATTGTTGGTGCGAATCTCTAGGTACGATTGGCAATTGCTCGGTACCGTCCAAACCAATGAAAGTTGGCTATTATACAACCTCTGAAGCTGAAATTGTTAGGACAAGCAGCTATCTACCTTTTTGATTTTCCTAAAACCCTCGTGAGATCGGATCATACCAGGACTCGTGAATAAGACCACGTGATCAAACAATGCTATATATTATCTCAGTAGCGCGCAGACATAGCATTAGTGATTCATTACGTACGCGGAAAATCATGGTCTCTACCCGATACTTACGAAATATAAGGGTTCTCAGAGCGAGGGTTATCAAAGCCATTATGCCACAAGATCGGGCATTGTACCGGGCCAGCCTCTGACTAAGGACAGAAGAAACTACAGCAGAAATATATTCTTAATATTGTCTGTAGTCTCTACTATAGTACATTTTACAAGTCATCCCACCCCTAATCTACACAAGACTACCTCCTTCTCAAATACCAATTGAAAGCCAACTGCATCTGTTCCGCACTGAACGGCGTAGGCACCTCTGCCAACCCCGGCCTGGCCACTGGATGCCTCAAATACACTGCTGAGCAGATTTTGTGATTAACCTCCAGATATCTCGGGATGAATGCGAATGCACTCATATAAGGTCGTGGGGTCCATGGTGTAGCGTAAGGCTTCGACTCATCGACTGGATTTTCTCGACTAGTGACAACAGCTTCACGCATCTTCTGTTTCTCTTCGGCTGTATATTCTGGAGTGGAAGACTGGGTTTCCTTTGCAATTTCGGAAGCTGGCTTTGATTTCGATTTCGCATTTTTGCCGATGCGAGCGAAGGGGTTGCTGGGATAGAGGTGGGTAAGTCGAGAGGTGAGCACATCTATGGAGCCTTCAATTTCTGAGACGGGCTTCCTGTTCAGAACGGACATGGTCCCCTTGATTTCTCTATTGATTTCTCGAAGGTCCTGCTTGCGTTTGGCGGCTGGAGGGGCTTTCTTGTTTTCAAGAATAGCTTTGACTTGTTTTACAAGCTCTTGAAGGTCAGCCTTTCGTTGTTTTCGAGCTTCTGTTTCGTCCACCATGACTGGACGAGGAGCTTTAGGTGTTGGTTCAGCTGCTAACTCCGCGGCGACTTTCTTGTTGGCTATTGCTTGTAAAGCCTTCTCCCTCTTGGCAGTCCTCCTCTCAGCTCGCCGGGTATTTGCTACCCGTCTTGCTCTCTTCAGCTCACGGCCTGTCTTGACCTGCTCTTTATCTTTCGTCTGTCCTGTTGCAAATAGAACGCTCTCTGGCTCTACGTGGAACATATCTCCTGGGTTCAGAAGGTATCCTGGATATGGCATCTACATATAATTAGCTTCTAGCACCCGAAGAACTTAGCAGAGAGTGCATACCTTCTTTCCATTGACCGTGACATGACCATGTGTAACGAATTGCCGAGCTTGTCGAGCACTGCTGGCAAACAACGATCGGAATATGGCTACGTCAAGTCGTCTTTCGGTCGGCGCATAAGTCATATGCATGTATGGAGTCTGAAGCTTCGATTTTGGCTTTTTATCGTCCCCCCAATCTGGCTTCCGGTCCAAACCGGAACCTCGTCCAGCAGCAAGCTCTGACCCATCATTCTCCCCCAAGTACCTGTGGTCCATGGGTACGACCGCGTTCAACCTCGAGGTAAACATCCGTTGCCATTGCTTCTCTCGAATCTGCTCCCCATGATACCCTCGCGTTGCAGCTTTGGCCTTCCATTTCTGCTGGAAATACGTGCCTTTGGGATTCGGGCTAGGCAAGCGACTGAGGTTGTAGAGATTGTATTTGTTCCATGTCATGCGGATTCTCTATGGGAACATGTTAGCCGTTGAAGAGTGAGACTTGGGAGGTTTGTGGGGGCGTACAGGTATTATACGCTTGAGACCATGAAACCTCTTTCTGGACATGATTGCGGTATTTGGAGAAGATCAAGGTATGATGCCTCAATTCTCCTTGTTACTTGGGGCGAGTTGTTCACGCATCGACCATTGATAAATTTACCCAGCACCAGCACTACTGTACGGCAGGTTCGAAAGACCATGCATGCATAAGGTAAAAGGTGCCTTAAGATGCGGCCTTCTCCCCGCTAGCCTATGCACCAAAGAAAGCTCGATGAATTTTTGCGCCAGAGCTCTCCACTCCCCACCTCCCATCCCAAAAACCAAACATCAAACACCAAACTGCGTGCCGATTTTCAGAAGGATACATCTTGAACATTGCGCTGCTTTGACTTACTTCCCCCGAGCTCATTTTGAATACCAGAAGCAGGAGCAGGACAGAATCTTCTATTTGCACATCTCTCAAATCTATTTCCCGCCTTTCGACCCCGCCATTGACTCGCTCTCGGTCAGAGTCAGATCAAGTCAAGAGTCGCAATTCGCAGACTACACCGACCAATTCTCCCATAATTGCGATAACTGAACTCAAGTCACTTCGCACCACTTGTGCAATCTTATCTGCCATCGCCAATTGCACATAGCAGTTTGCATTCGAAATGTCCGATCTCAAAGTGGAAGCCACCGCGCCTGACCCAGCGGCTACCTCAATCAGCAACGATGAGACTTTGAACAAGACTGGAGGCGATCCCTCTGCTCCTACCGACACCGATTCTGTCATGGCTGAGGCTGCACCCGAGAAGCCAGACGGAACCGCAGAGGTCAAGAAGGAGGAGACGGCAGATGTCAAGATGGAAAAGAACGGTGAAGCCACCCCCGCCAAGGAGAACGGCGACTCCAAGCGTGAATCATCCGAAAAACACAACTCCAAAAAGGCTGGTGGCTACGGAGATAGAGAACAGAAGCCATGGGTCAAGCATGAAAACCGCAGCAAATATGACCCTTCGGTCTTGCCAGACTCTGATGACCCAAAAGAGATGCGCGCACAGGTAGGCAATATGAGATCTTCAAAAGAAGATCTACTCTAACAACATTTTGCAAAGGTCGAATTCTATTTTGGCGACTCCAACCTTCCCACCGACGCCAACATGTGGAAGTTAACCGATGGCAGTGCCAATAATGCAGTGTCAATCAGCGAAATCCACAAATTCAAGCGCATGCAGCGATTCCAGCCCTACGAGGCCGTCGTCGCGGCTCTCCGAGAAAGCAAGTTCTTGGATGTCGCTGACGGCGAGACAGAGGGCCTTGAGACCGTCAAGCGTAAGGAAGCTTATGATCCCCACTTACCAAGAAGCAAGCTTGACGCGCGATCTATCTACGCCAAAGGGTTCGGCGAAGAAGAGCCCAGCTCGCAGTTCGACATCGAGGCATTCTTTGCACGTTTCGGCACTACCAACGCCGTTCGTCTTCGTCGCACCGAGGATAGAACCTTCAAGGGTTCCGTCTTTGTGGAGTTCGTGGACGATGAGACGGCCGAGGCTTTCTTGAAGCTTGACCCAAAGCCCAAGTGGAAGGAGACGCAGGAGCTCTTGATTACTTCCAAGGCTGCCTACAAGGAGAAGAAGGATGCTGAGATCAGAGAAGGAATCACGAAGCCCAAGGAGTCATGGGGACCACGTGGCAATGGCAGTGGCGGATTCTTCCGAGGCCGAGGCGGTCGTGGCGGTGGCCGTGGTCGCGGAAACCATGAGCGCGGCGGTAGAGATGGTGGCCGAAACGACCGCGATCCAGATGACTGGAAGAAGAGACGCGAAGACGACCGCGCTTCGGGATTCAAAGACCAACGGGGAAACCGCAAGAACCATGATAACAAGGGTGGTCGAGGAAACCGTGGGGGCCGACGCGATGACAACAGAGGACCTCGCAACCCCAACCACGAAAAGCGCAGCCGTGACGACAATACCGAAAACAAGAACGGTGATGCTTCAGCCTCCAAGAAAACCGACGACAAGCCCGTCAAGTCCGAGGATGCTACTGCTGCTCCAGCTCCCGAGAAGAAGCGCGCGCGCGAGGATGACGGTGAAAATGCAGGCGGACCAGCCAAGAAGGTCGACAACAAGTCGGAAGTTAAGGCTGAAGCATCATGATCATGATACCCCAATGATATCTCCTCAGGGCTTCTTGAATATGCATTCTAGGGCTTCTTGAGTTTTCCCACGTATGCATGCATGCATTTGCACCGGTTGTACAATTTGGCGTCGGCGTTGAGGGTCTTTTGATTTCATAGTGTCTCATGAAGCTAGGATGATTACGTGAAGGGAGGTCTGCGTGTCGTGCGAGAGTGGTGGAGAGGTTCTAGTTTCTACTTATCCACGAAAATGTCCATACATGCATACTTAGGAAACAACAAAATAGACTCTCGTGCATAAATGTTCTTCTCTTCTAATTTCATTTCAGTTCCGAGACTACGAATCTAAGAAATACAGACATATGCACTGAATGGCACTATGTTACATGTATCCTAATCCTCCTCCCACCATCTTCATTTCGCTACTTTATTCCCCAAACCCGAAACCTACAACTTGGCCTTCGCAGGCTCCAAAGTCGGTAATAGTAGATCCCTGATATCACCCGCTGCTTCATTAAGATAGAAGCTCATTCTCTCGCTCCCGAGGCCTTTGGAGACGACGTTGAATTGGATGCTGAAGAGAGTCGGTTAGTAGAGTTCTGATTTGAAGGAAGAGGGGAGAAGGGAAGACAAACCTGTTCTCGTTAATCATATAAGCTATTCCCCACCCATCGTCCACCACTTGACTCCACCCATACCCGTTAAAGTACTCGGAGCTCAACTGCGAGCTCGAGATTCTCCACGTGCTAGAATAGGTATAGGCAGGATCCGTATAGATAGTTGGTACTTCCTCGCCAGGACCCAGTAATTTCTTCAAGCCGAACAAATGTCTATCTACACCCTTACCATCAGAAGCAGCAGAGATGTATTCCACGTGCGCCTTGACAGCCTTATGGAACAACGCAGCGATTTCCTTGGGATCAAGGGAAGATTCATTCATCGCCTTGCAAAACGCAACAGAGTCATCGGAAACCGTACGGCAGGTCTCCGTTCTTCCTTGTTGGAAACGGCGCGTCGCGGCTGATTCGTAGGTTGGGCGGCTCTTGCCGTACATTTTGAAGTAGGCAAGTTGGATGATCATTTGCACGTACGCATCTGGTGAGCATTTGAATTTCTTGATAAGACCTTTGCCATAGCCTTGGTAAGCTTGCACACGTAATTCGTGAGCGCCGATGACTTCGCTGAAGTCCTTTTCGGCGCGCTGTATCTCGGCTTGCACTGCCTTGTTGACTTGGAACTTGATGGGGGTTGGATCAGGAAGGCTGGAGCGGATGGTGGGGTCGGAGAAGTCCAGCTTGTTGTTGAAGATTACTTCATTGACATAGTCATTTAGGCGGTGCGTGGGCGTGCCATCCATCATGGAGTGTTCGCCTGTGAAGCCGGAGGTGCCATTGTCATTGATAATGAATTGAAGGGGTTTGTCGAACCAGCGGTTTGCGCCATCGCCGTGCCAGTATTGGTGGGCGCGCTCCTCGAGGGTAACTGGGGATGCGTCGTCCAAGCAGATGACAAATGAAGAAGCTTCAACAGCCTTCAGAGCTGCGGCGTTTGAGGGATGTGCTTTTAAGAGTACTTCTCGCGCTTCAGTCCAGACATCGCGATTCTCTGTAGTCAGGAGCCCGACAGCAGGTGCTCTCTCTGCTTTTTGATAGATTGTCTTGAATTGCTGTTCCAACTCCGAGGTGTTCAATTGCTTGCCATCAACCTCATGTAAGAGTTTGAAGAATTGGTTCTTGCGAATAACTAGAATGTGCTTGTTCTCCGTCGCAGAGTACTTGGCTGGGTGATCGGCAGGCTTGGCAGGGACACGGCTGCAGTTGAACATCCATTGGTAGCTCTCCATAGAGATGGGAAGTTTCTTCATGTATTCCGGCTCCAATGTCCCCGCGTCAACCTGGCTCTTGAATTCCAGAATCGCAGTACTTATGGCAGCCGCCCTCTTCGAAGGATCCCGCCGCCGCCTGTCATCTCGATGCGAATAGAAATAGCTGACATAGGGAACAACGGGGTCGCGGTAGGTCAGATATGCTGCCTGGTTCCACCACTCATAGAGCCAGTTCTTATGTTTCGGGTCTTCTCGGCGAGCAAGCAGCTTCTCCTGCAGCTTGCTACCTACCCCACCTGGTTTTACGAATTCCTGAACCGCTTTCGTGGTGGATGCGAGCTCGGAGTTGTTCAGGAGGGGATGGACGGATTTTAAGTAACGAGCTGCGGTCTCCTCTAGAGTCGGTACTGGTAGCTTAGGAAGGGACTCCTCGTATCGCAGCATGGGGCCTTTCGAGCTGTCTTCTCTATACCCTGTAAAACAGTTAGTGAATACTGAGGGCGGGGTAATACTCGTGCAGACAACGCTTACCTCCTGGTAAAGAGCCATTGCTCCTCTTACTTGCTGGTGCCATGCCTATTGCTACGGTCTGCCAAAAAGTGTCAGTCCCAGATAGATTGCTCAGACCAAGCCAAGTAAACTCACTGGCTTGAAGTTGCTCCGAAACACCTGAGACTGCGAACGACTCTTCGCAAGCACTCTCAACATTCCCGAATTTGTGTTTGAAACAGAGGGGAGAGGGAAGAGAGTGAGAGGAGTCAAGAGTGAGGAAACAGAAGAGAAAGAAGAGAGTTTCTTTCGGAGAAGCTTGCGGAGGGATCTTGTTTTGCTTGTGGTTGGTTGAAGGAACGGAATGACGGTTGCGCTTGCCCGAGGTTTGAGAAGCCGAGGCACAAGCCCCGGACTTTGTCCATTCACCCCACGGGCCACATCTACTTTGTTTCTTAGCCAGTCACGCCGGTGAGTGTAGCCGATGAATGATGGGGCCGCCAGTAAGTTATGGATCAGCTGAACTTTCCAGCTCGGCAACAGCTGAAGAGAGCACGGCAAAGGATGGTTATTCTCGGCCATTTGAAAGTTGTATTCACGTTGTGTTGTGTTGTATCTTCATAAGTCATCGCTCTATTCTACATCTAGCATCACGAGCATGTGATAACTCTTTGCCTCCAGGCCGCAGCAAATCAAACATTCGCAAAGGCTCGTCATATGTGCAAATGTCTTCCAGTCTTCCCTCTGGAGCAGCTCCCATCCCCTGTGATATATATGCCATGCCAAAACTCCGTACGCCCTAGAACCTATCATACAACGACACTGGCCACAAATCATCTCTTCCTCTTGCTCTTCCGAGAAGCCCCCTGGGATTTGGCTGCCGCATCTGCTTTTGATTTTGAAGCGGCTTTGGAAGCTTTTGGAGAAGCTTGTGAAGATGTTCCTTCTTCATCATCATCACCACCCTCCTCCGTCCCCTCCGTAGCCTCTTCCTCATCCATAGTCGTATCTTTGCTTGGTTGTCGAGAGCTTGAGTCTGCCTTGACACGTCCCATCGACTTGTTCGTGCTCCTGCCAGTTCTCGTCGTCTTCGGTGGTGGTGATGAGTGTATGGGGGAAGTCCTGGGCTCATCGGTACCTTCAATCGTACTCGCGCGCATGTTCTTCTGTGTGACCGTATCTCCCCTCTTACGCTTCCGTGTACCCTGCGGCGAGGGCGACCGATCGAGCGCTGAAGGAGATGATGGAGGTTCGCTGGAACTGCGTTTTCCCTTTAGAAACATCGTCTCCTCATAATCCACAGGCAGTTGGAATTCCAGGAACTTGTCATCCCCATCTTCATAGTCAAAAGAGTTCTCGCGCTCATCGAGAATCTCTAGGTTGTAGAGTGTCCGTAGCTTTTGCCATATGCCTGGTATTCGGGTGTGCTTCTCGGCAGTAGGATCGTAGCCATGGTTTCGAAGATGCTCTGATAATGCGATCATGCGAAAGTGCTTGTGCATACCTGAGATATTAGCCAAAGCCGGGCATATTGGAAGAGATTATTACCAGCTGGCTTCCATTTAATGATCCCCTTGAAAAGTGAAGTTTCCTGCTCGTCGGTCCATGGGTCATTCAGAATGTCGAAACTTGGCTTTGTTGCTTCTTTGGCTTGTGGCTTCGGGCTGTCAATGACCATGGCATCCTCGTCCGCAGCTGGGGTTGAAGCTGCCCTTGCAATACTCTTCCCTTTTCTCTTTGGAGCCATTTTGCTGGAATATGTGCGCAAGCAATTGTTGTCAGTGTCGTCGCAAAGCTACCTAGGTAGATTGCTGATCGCATTGAGGCGCAACTGTACAATGGCGGCGGGAGCAGCCGAAGTTCACCCGGGATGCATTTGTTCGACGCGTCAACCGGCTTCAAACACGCGACTTGAGCCACGAAATGCGAAAATGAGCGACGATGAGAGAAACATCGGGGCTCCATTTGCGATACCAGATCTGTGGGGTCTATCCAAGTTACATGGTCTTGAGGGAGATCAAGACGGTTCCCTCTTTTCCCAACTAAAGCTTGATGGTTTGCGAGTTCTGTTCGGCATACAGAGACACCTGCTGATGAATCTTTAGATATTGACCAGATCCTTCCCAATGTGGTCGAACAAAGTGCGCAGGAGCACGACGGCTTCTTCAGTATCCCAGATCTATCACTGGGGATTGCTGCGGATGTTCCAGCCCCACTCGAGTCAACCGATTTTCAAGAAGAACCGGTCACTACGCAGAAGGAAGAGAAGGAAGATGTTGTAGAGGACATTGACTTTTGGTTATTACCGGATGATGTTCCACTGAAGCTGGCGAATTATCAGAGTTGGGATGAATTCGACAACACAAAGCTCCAGGAGCGTCAGACACCGTATATTACAGAGGCTGGACCTCGGATACTCGATGCCGCCCTGGCTGCAAAGGAAGATTTTTTCCATGTGGACAATACAGACTATATGGTTATAGGCCCTACAATCTATACTTCTTCATTGCTGGCTCTCGGACTTGGTAGAAGCTCGGTACTATTCGCGTGGGATGAGACGAAACAATATTTTCGCCCTACGCTACCTGATATTAGGATATCTGGGTACACAGGGGAGTCTCTAAATGAACTCTTAGTCATGTTCATGGACTGTGGGAATATCACGAGAGCGCTGCAAAGCTTTGTCGATACATCTTATGGAGGGAGCACCGCTGGGCGAATTGCTTTAGCAGATGCTGTTTCTACATTGCTGGCTACGATACAATCACGACTGAGTGCTAGCACATCGATGCATAACAGCCTCTTACAACTCCAGGCGCTGTTCCAGCCAGCTCACTCAATATTGACGTGCTTTTGCCGAATCATTACTAATGTGTCTGTTACTCGGAGTGATGAGTCGATGTTGTCTACGATATTCCAAGAAATCCAACTCCTTGAGCACAGGACCGACTCGTTGCGAGAGATTCTTCTTGAAATCCTTTCTAGAGTTTCACAGCCGTGGCTTGAGTTCTCGGGAGAATGGCTTGGCTTGCAACGAGAAGCAGGTGTATCCCTTAGCAAAGAGGGCAATGGAAAAAGTTTTGTAAGAGTCGAGAAGAAGGAATGGGTAGATGAGCAAGGACTTGAAATCAACCAGCCTGATTTTGTTTTGGATTTTGATAAAGTGCCGACATTTCTTGCTCCCGAAGATGCTCGCGCAATGTTTGAGGTTGGGAGAAGCCTCCGATTCCTGAGAGACCACCATTCAGATCATCCGCTTGCGAGACCGGATATTGTAGCATCTGCAAATCCGCCATCTCTTGAATGGAAGTTTTCGTGGAAAGATATCATGCAGGTGGAAGAAAAGGCTTTGCAATACGAGAAAGACTTGACAATTGCCATACAGGAATTCTCGAATCCAGCAAGGTCCCTCAACACTTCTGTTCATACTGGCAATACAACTGAAGATACGTTCAAATTAGACTTCTTTGGCCGACCTGAAGAATACATGCAAGCTCATGTCCTTGCTTCCATTGACACCCTCAACCAACCCCTGGGCAGCGGTACTATCCCCGATCGGTTTTCTCAAGAACTAAGTACGTATCTCACGTCGGATGGTGATCTCCCTCAACAAGACGACTCCATGTTTCTTCCGCCGATTTCCCTGACTCCTTTGCTTTCTTTCAATCCCATTATCTCCGCTCAAGCTCGCATCGTGAACGGGACATGCATGCGGATGTTTTTCAACACACACAACCTTCGTGAGCATTTAGACATTCAACGCAGTTTCCACCTGCTTGGAAATGGTGTATTTTCAAGTCGATTGTCCCATGCGCTCTTCGATCCGGAGCTGGAGAGTGCGGAAAGACAAAGAGGTGTTGCTCGCTCAGGTGGTATCATGGGTCTTCGACTGGGTGGAAGAGATACCTGGCCTCCTGCGAGTTCTGAATTACGACTTGCTCTCATGGGTGTCCTGACAGACAGTTATATATCGAACAAAGCATTGGATAGGGCCAATTCTGGGACATACCTCGATCAGACTTCTCTGCCTGGGGATCTTAGTTTCGCTGTTCGCGACATGGCGGAGGAGGATATCGAAAAGTGCAAAAATCCCGACTCCGTCGAAGCACTGGATTTCCTCCGACTTTCCTACAAGCCGCCTCCACCCCTAGAAGCCGTCATCACACCAGTCATTCTATTTAAATACGACCAGCTCTTCAAGCTGCTCCTAAGAGTTATCCGGATGCTCTATGTAGTATCCGCACTTTTCCGCGACGCTACTGATCGCACATCCTACTGGCAAGGCGTCGATTTCGTAGCCCAACGCTTCCGCATCGAAGCCCACCACTTCATCTACAGCTTAAGTGGCTATTTCTTCGACACAGGCATCGAATCCACCTGGCGAATCTTCGACCGAAAACTCGATCAGATCGAGCGGCGCATCAACAGCGATAGCAACAACATCACTCTCGGCCAAAACGAAGGCCTAGACAAGCTCAGAGAGTACCACGAGAAAGTCCTAGACCGCATCATGTTTGCTCTCCTGCTCCGCAAGCGCCAGCAGCCCGTCATGAAGCTGCTCGAAGAGATCTTCACGCTCATCCTGCAGTTCGCTAAGCACTCGCGCGAACGAGCGCTGGGGCTGAAGAGGAAGGTTGGTGCGGATGAGGAGGTGAGAGAGCTGTATCTGAAGTATAGGAAGAAAGTAGGTGTGTTTATCACTGTTTGCAGAGGGCTGAGTGAGAAGAAGGGATATGGGGAGAAGAGGGCTATGGGGGGGAAGGCAGCGGGGTTGTTTGATGGGGAGGATTTGACTGAGGAGAATACTGTTGCGCAGCTTTTGGCGAGGTTGGAGATGTCGAATTATTACTCGAGGAGTGTGGATGTTTGAAAGAAAGTAGAGTGTATTGAGCGATAGTAATATACCTACTGTCATGTATATTGAAAAAAAAGCATGGTTCTACTACAGTACATGCATGTATACTGCCCCAACAACTCCCCTTGATCTAGAGTCGGCGAGGAATATTTTAGCAGAACATCTACTTGTTATCTTTCTTTCTCCCTCCCCATTTCAACTTTAGAATATCAAATCTAACTCCCCTAATATCTTCCAACGCCTTTCTCACCCTTAATATATATATATAGATATAAAACAGACCTCCGGCATTCAATTGCCTTTCCATACAATACAATTTAGCGTACCTACCTTACGTCCTGAGATCCCAGCTGATGTATAAAGTATACTCGGAGAATGTCAAGAGCAAAATCTCCGAACAAGTACTATACCTAGTTACAGCGTGCTTCCAAAGAATTTAATAATTAATTAAAAAATGATGGGAAAAGGTCAGGGAATAATGTGTTTTGTTTGTGGGGATGGATTGCGATAAATAGATTGATTAATTGATATTCAGTTTGGCTTTTGATATTGCCGTTGACGCTTCAGAAAATCAGATGAGGATGAGGATGGATTTCTAATTCCAGTATTTGATTGCGGATGGGATGGGATGGGTTAGGGTGGAGTGGAGTGGGTTATTTATAAGTAAGTAAATAGTATAGGGAATAAGGGTATTATTATCTTGCATGCGCATCGATCCAGAAATCTGTTTACGGAGGTTCTTTCATTTTTAACCCGGACTGGGTGGCTGCTGTTGTCGTTTGCCAGTGTTAAGGGCTGGTACGAACCAGTGGGAAGAAAGAATATATCTAGGACAATAGCTTGAATTCGCTGGTTGTGGATAGGTGTTGCAAAAAAAGGGTAATAGTCGGTCCTTCCTTCTTTGCTCGCTTTGCTCATAGTCGGGGTAAGCAAACGTCCTAGGTAAGCGATTATCCTAGCAAGAATGCGCTCCTGCTAAATTTGTATATAGATGCATTATTATCTAAATAACTATTTATATCTATCTATAACTATACCTTATATAATAATTTATAATAAACCCTTAATCTACCTTTTGCTTCTCTCCTCCTCCTCTACCTTTTCTGCCTAATTACTATAGTCCTTATATTATAAAGAGAGATTATAATTAAGTTTTTAATAAAGTATATTTATAGGCTCTAGCTAATCTAGATAAGTCTCAAGCTACTATAGTAAGAATCTATTATATTAAAGAGGAAGCGCTTTATAAGGCGATTAATCGTTTAAAGGAGAAAAGGCTAATAGTAGAAAAGGTCTAATATAAAAGGTATAGAGGTTAAAATAAGCTACTAGATATAGCTATAGAAGAAGCAATCTAATAATACTACTATAAGTAATAGGAAATAGGCCTAGAAGCAATATATAGAATAGTTTAAGCTATAATTATATATTTGCTAGAAGTAATCTCTCCTTCTCTTCTTTATAATAATGCTAATTGTACTAGCTCTCTAGTAGGCCGGTGCCTTTAATATCATAGTTTAATAAATAGCTTAAAATAAATCCCCTCCTTCATACAATTAAAACGAAGCTAATTGCTTATATATATCTCAAATCATATACTAAAGATAATATTAAGAACTAGTTTAAAGATTACTATAAAATACTATATGATCTATATATAAAGAAGGGAAAGAATATACTTAATATAGATAAAGCTAGTATATATATTAGGTGCCCTAGAAGAGAGTTAATTATTATACTAATTGATATTATAAAGTATTATACTTCTAGTCCTAAAAACTGCAAATTAGTAATAGTTATTAAGATAGTTATTATAGATAGTAGAAAAGGACTTCTACTATTTATTATTACTTCTAGGAAGAAGGTAATAGATAATTAAGTTTATAAGAAATTAATTAGAAATAAGAGAATTGCGATATCTTCTATAGGCTATACAAATAATAAGATCGCGCTAGACTATATAAGGCACCTTATTAAGTATATAAAAGTAGGCCTAGAAAAGGCTTAGAAGGTTTTATTACTTAATAGCTATAAATCATATTAGACGCTTGAATTTATAATCTTAACTAAAAGCAATTATATTAAGCTCTTCTACTTCCTTTTATATCTTATATACGTCTTACAACCTCTTAATATAAGTATATTTAGGCCTTAGAAATACTATTACAATCTTGCGATTTAAGCTATATTATATAGCTTTAACTTTAATTACTTGATTACCTCCTTCTTTTATAACCTTAAATTGATTTAAGAGTAGATAATAAAGTACTATATAATCGTTAATATATTTAAGTAGTTAAGGATATAGCTACTAAGTATAAAGGTAGGCCTAAAGAAAATGCAAAAGTATAAGAAGAAAAAGAGATTAATAGATAAGGTAGAAGATACTAAGGAATTACTCTCTAAATTCCTACTAATATATCCCTAGGAAATATAGGAAATAGTATAGATTATATAATAGCTAGGTAATTGAGACCTTATATAATTCTTTAAGCCTTTATATAATCTCTATTACTCTATGATAAAGAAAGTTAATATCTAGCTTTAAAAATTATACTTTTAGACAATTAAGTATACTTCCTTCTAAGAGTAAATATATAATAAAAATAAACGTAAAGTTACCTCCTATAGAA
>QGMI01000725.1:0-20526 GCA_007821535.1 Lachnellula occidentalis | reverse complement strand
CATGGGTCCTTACAGATACTAGGACCCGACCCATGGGTCCCCATGGGTTTTGTGGTGACCCCTAAGCACAGTGAGACCTGGTTATGGTATCGCCAGACCTTGCTATTTATGTCCTTTCAGGTGGCCTCCCATTCTGTCTACCTACCTACAACATTTCGCCCTTATCAATTCTCCTCAACGGTGGCTTCAGCCCAAGCTCCATGGCCGTCACTATCACCATCTCCGCCAGAAACACATGCTCTACAATCATCTCCGCCAGCTTCATCCCAAGCTCCATAGCCGTCACTATCACCATCTCCACTAGCTCCAACACATGCTCCATCATCGCCTGTCTCGCTAGGTTCATTGTGAATTTCATGGGTATATCCGTTGCTTGCATAATCCCGAGGCTTTTGCAGATATCTGCTTTCGGCTTCATTACGCGTATTCTCGATTACACCTAGAGTCGTCTCACTAAAACCTAGGGATAAGTTGAATTAGTAAGTAGTGCTGCAAGCTAGAGATGTCTACCTACCGGTAGTATTGTTTTCCTTAGAATTGGCCCTTCTCTCTACTCTTGCCTCTTTTTGCAGATAGAACAAGTCCTATTCTACTCCTAATATGGACCGGAATTCGTGAAGTATAGTAATCAAAGCAGTTTTGAATCTGCGCTCTAGAGCTGCTTCCAAAGTCGCTTCACAGGTGACTTGTTCATCCTCATCTTTGGAGACTACCCAATTTTAGCAAGACGTGATAGTCACATAGTAAAAAAGTTTAAGAGATCTGATACTTTCTTCAATCTTATTTGTGAGAGCTGGGGACAATCCGACGGTTGATGGTCTACTTGTCAGCTCTTCTGCAGATAGTTAGCTAATATTAATCATACGAATCGGTACAAGAGCTTACTATGCCTGCGGAGACACGCAACTGTGTCTTCTAATGAAAGGGTTGGCGAACTCATTTCAACCGTATTTCGATGTGTTATTCTATTTAAACGTCGCAACTAGATGCAAATAATCACAGTCGTGATTCTAAAAATAACAGAGAGAAATGATGAAGTCCGTTAGGGGCATGGCGCGCATATACTAGGCATATATCTCTCAAGCAGACCTTCAAGATCCTGATTAGCTTGCCCATTTCCGGTCTGCTTAATGGTCAGAGTTTATGTCATCGCGTCAGACAAACGGCATCAAGCTTTGATAATGTCTTACAAGCTTCCTTTCTGCAAGAAACCTCCACAAACCAGGCAAGATTAGATGCTACCGACCACTTAGCCTTCTTTGAGCATCTAAGCATTGCTTTGAGCAATCGATTTTCATGAAGTTTCACTTGCTGCTTAGTACAGATAAGGAAGCAAGTAGCATGTAGCATATGGCATGTAGCATGAGCCATTTTATGAACGGTAGCTAGACGCAATTCGTTTGAATAATGCTATGTCCCTCGCGCGTCCCCGCAGTTTCATTACACCTAACAGGAAACGTTTATACTATCAAAGAAACAACAAGCACAGTTAGGCATCTATAACTGAACATACGTAAAGGCGGTGTACATGCAAGAAGGTGCGTTTCAGTATGTATCCTAAGGTTATTTAGCGATTACAAACAGCTCTGAACCCAGATGAATTCGACAAACGAGCGGCCTTTAGTAGGAATTATATCAGGGTATCGTTCTCTTCTATAGATCGCATTATCAAGCTCCACTTCACCTCCACACCTGGCTTCACATCCACATCTAGCTCCCCTTCCACACCTGGCTTCACCCCCACACGAAACTTTACAGTCCAATACCATGCACGAAAACAAAAACAACAAGGAGAAGGCCCATATGAGTGCGGCATTAGACGAAACAGCCATAGATGATGCGATGTCTCCTCCTCCCGCTGCAGCTACCTATCACGAGCCCTTTAAATCTCGTCGCAGTAAGGATACGACCCCTTTTACGGCCCCGATCCCTCGTATGCGTGCAGTTACTCCTGACGTTACGCTTGCTACCCCTCTTATGACTCCATCCACGCCACCCTTGTGCCCAACCACTCCTGGCATTACCCTTGCCACCCCTTTCACGACTCCAACCACGCCGCCCATGTATGCCTCTACATCTAGCTCTAGAAGCAACGAGGTCAGACTACAAAGTGACAGCCTAGCAACTCCCTTAAGGATTGTCTTGTTCAACATTGATCATCCAAATGCTATTAAGCCTTTGGCGTAGCAGGAGGCATCAAAGAAACGCAAGTACGACAGTAGCATTGCTACTAAACTCATCCCCCGAAAGAGATTTGTGGTAGATGGATATAAGGAGGGTGTCCTAGAGGCTGCAGGTGCTTCATTTCTCAAGCTCTAGGATTTAAAGGTAGAGACTTCGCAAATGTTAAAACAGGTCAATAAGGAGATTGCAGACTACTAAGGACAGATTGCGACGCTCTAAAACAAGGTAGTAAAGCTGACAGGAAACATGGCAATCTTTGAAGAGGCGATCTTCTGTAAGATGTCCTAGCTGTTCTATTAGCAGCTTGGTAGGGCATATTGAGGGACGGGGAACTTATAGTGATAGTAGTTACACTCTTTAATGATGCTTGGAATTGGGACTGCATTCGTTGATGGAATGGAATTGGGAACACATACTTTTTAAAAACGCTTAGAATTAGGAATGCCCTTATTAATAATGGAATTAGGAACACACACTCTTTAATAATGCTTAGAATTGGGAATGCACTTGTTGATAATGGAATTGGGAATACACACTCTTTAAAATGCTTGGAATTGGGAATGCACTCGTTGATAATGGAATTGGGAATACACACTCTTTAAAATGCTTGTAATTAGGAATGCCCTCATTGATAACGGAATTGGAAATACACACTCTTTGATCATGCTTGAAATTGGGAATGCACTCGTTGATAAAATGGATTTGGGGACATACACTCTTTAGTAATGCTTGCAATTAGGAAAATGTTAGGATAATTAGAATCATGGTACGATGCTCATTAAGGAAAGTTTCGCATTCTTGTGACCCCGCACCCGTACGTACGGTCACGGGATCTTTCCGTATCGTAGTGTCACAGTGTCAACACGTGTATAAATCACATGATGCATTTCTTTTTATTCTTGAGTGTCAATATGGCTCTAGTTATTTGCGATGTTTTTGTTAGTAAGGCTTTCTAGTTTTACAAGGACAAGCTTGCTCTTTGCTTTATCCGCCGCTGCCTGTCTTTATAACTCGCAAAACATTAATATATACCAAATGGAAAGAAGATGCCATAAACAACTAAAAAGCTTTCATGAAAAGTTTACAATTATCATCACTTGATTTCATTAAATCGGATTCTTTCAGAGAGCAAACCCCAAAGAATACCTAATTTGTTAGAAGCAAACTATAGAATACTCCATAGGTATAAAGGCTAGTTGTCGATGCCCTTTCCATAAGTTATCCATACCCATGATCCTCGGCAGACTTTTCCTCTTACAAAACCCCCCAACTTATTTCCGCAACGCAGAGACTCTTGACACATTGATTTTCCTATCTTCTAAGTGTTCTAGACAGACGACCTTCTACGGCTGTTTCCTACAATACCTCGTTCCGCATCAGAGAGATCAATGTCCCCGCCATCTCAGCGTAAGCCTTTAAGAAAGCCACCATCTTCAAAGGTGAGAAGTGTCTCACAACCTCCGTTGCGTACTCCACCGAAGCGCTCATTGGATACGGTAGAGACGATCGTATCACAAAGCTCTCTACGTGATCCTCTAGAAGGTTCCAAAGCCTCACCAAGTCTGGAGAATATGTCTTCTTCACGCCCCGATACGCCTTATTCAATGGAAGCCACTATAAGCAACGACGACTACCCTATTATGTTTGCTACCTTTAGTAAGTTTGTTCTTATCAAATAGTCGTCGGTGAAATTGACTCCTTTAACTTCTAGAAACCTCAATATGCAGTATCCGATATTACAGTACAGACTTCCAAGCTGATTTCCATATTAGAAGAGAGCTTCAAGTTATTCGGGAACCGAACAACCCTACTGTAAGTTTACTCTCTTGCCCTTCCTCGGAATAAATAGTAATTTCTCAGGACCGGAACATAATCGCGGTCCGCAATCATGGTTTCCGATTGGGGAATCTAGGCAGAGTGAAAGCTGCAGCATTGTCCCCCTTGATGGTAAGCTATAACTCTCAAATAGTATTTGCCTGAACTTAACTTAATAGGATTCCAACAACATTCGCATCACAGGGACTATTGCCAAGATTGCTCTTCGGTCTGCTCATCATCAAGAGGCAACCTTCGAGATTCGAGCGAAAGAGAATAGCGAAGTTCTAGCTCTAGTACAACAAGTGGAGGCAATGAGGGATGGCAAAAGAAAACAGTAGATCTTTAAGAGCATGGATTTGGAGGATAATTGACTGTAGCATCATTGCTATTGGGGCCTAGTTGGAGTATGCGATGAATTGGTTTTTGCTTAGATAGAATGTAAGATTGGTATAGCAGTAGAGGCAATTACGGAGAGCAAAGCGAATAGTAGATCTTTGGAAGCATAGATCTAGAGGAAAATTGACGGTACATTATGGTTATCAGGGTCTAGTTGGAGTATGCAATGATTTGGTTTTTGCTTAGATAGATTTATTGTTACCTGTCTCCTACGCTAAGACAAAATTCGCATCTCTTGCTTTGACTTCACTTCCTATCAGCACTTACTACATTTATTCTCTCAAATGCCTTGATAAAGCATCAATATTACATGTCAGGTAGAGGGCCTAGAACAAGGATAGCGGCGCTATTAAATGGCACAGGCATCATATTCTGCAACCTCTTTATTAGTTGAGAAACAGGATATCAATGCGAGTCTCAGTTGGGGATATATTCTATAGGAGAAACGCAATCTCACATTAACTTGAAAGGGGTCCTAAGATGGCGACCAAAGCTCCATATATATAGGATTGAGGTTGCGGTCGTTGGGGTTGGGACTGTGGTTGTAGTGATTAAAAGATGGCGCATCTAGCAAAAGAGTTCAGGTACATATGGAAGGACCCTATGACCAGTCGACCATGTAGAAACCTAACCATCTTTACACGCTGATATAATCTTCAGCGCCATATCAACCAATGCTACAAGAATTCCCCTGTCATCAACTAGCCGCGACCCTTCATAGAATGGACTCCTCTACAGCCTCTCCTCCCTCCTCCTCCTCCACCTCTATCCGCTGCCAATAGTAGTTGTTACCCTTCAATATTAACGCAAGCAGTCTCATTGCCCACAACCTCTCAAGCTGAGGATATCTCGCGACCTTTTGTTTCTACCAACAGCCTACCAAACAATAGTCCTCGATTACCGGTATCTGCTAGTTCACCGCAGCAGCAATCGCTACTATATAGTCCTTATACAGATGCGCGACCTGGACTTCATCCCCTACTCGGATAGCCTAGCGAACATGCAGGACCTAGACTTCATCCCCTACTTGAACAGCCCAGCGAACATGCGGACTTGATATACGCCTCAGAAGAACTTGCTCGGGGTCTATAGAGTGACGCCAGCAAAGAGCATCATTCCCTGGGTTCTCCGGCTTATAGCTACCAAAACGAGTATCGGCAGACAGCACTGAGCTAGGGGGCAGGAACCTCTAATAAGATATGCGTTCCTTCTCGCGGAGAATCAGGATCCTTTACGGGACGTGAGGAGCTAGAAACTGATGAGGCACTGGAGGATTTGGACTGCGGAAGTGGAGGATCCATTTCGAGCTCTCTATACAGGGATCAGCCTTGGACAAACGACGCAGTAGACTCTCATAATCTCACCAGTATCGAAAACATTATGGAATCGGCCCCAAGCAGAAAGCGCAAATGGGTCGCTAGGGCTGAGAGGCACACAGTGCCTCTTTACAAGGTCAAGCAATCGAAGAAGACCCCTTCTCAGCAGCAAGCAATTAGATGGATGACAATCTCGAGAAAAGAGCATTTCGAGAAGCACTTGACCCTGATTCTTGCCGAGTGGGGTGTCTCTCGAGAGCATCAGGGGACTTGTGTCTTACTACCTGCATCTTAGGCATTATTGAATCCGATAACTTTAATGGAGATATTTGATGACTCGAAATGCCCTCGGGCGAGAACATATAGTCCTGTGAGTTGTAGACTTGGAAAGACCGGATCTAGCTAATCGGAAATAGTAATATAAACTGGATGACCATCAAACGTCTTTGACTCATGCTGCAGCATGGTTCAATTTTGATTAATGGAATAAATATCCACCTCGCGGTATTGATCTTAATAACTTTCTTGATAGTAGTCATTAGCAGCACATCTATAGCTCCCATCTTTGTCATCAAGAGCTTTGTCTTATTCATATGGTCCTCAAGTCTGCTATCCTAAATGAAGACTGCAAAAGCTGCTACGAAAGAGCTTGTTTCTTATGTAGTGAAAGAAAGCCAGTTCTAGAACGGTATGATTGTGAAGGTCACGTTCTAAGATGCTATCTCCAAGTATGTCCCGGTTTCTTGATGTTTAGATGCCTACTAACTTATGTAAAAGCTTGCTGCGTTGATACGATACGAAAGCCATCTAAGACAATTCGCTATCCTGCGCCAGGCAAGAGGGCTGCCGTCGATGTCCCAGCCGCGCCGCCCACGTCGACATCTATATCATACCTTCAAGTACGAGCTAGGTCTTAAATTCTGTGATGGCTCCCCTCCAAGCCTCGCTACCTAGGCTATTCTCGTGGCATCACAGACTTAGAATGACCGGCCCAATCTAATCTATCCGTTCTATAAGCGGACCATCATGTCCTTTGCAAGCATAATTTATATCTAGTCCCATATCTTCTACCAGCATAGGGAAAAAGATAATAAAGTTTGTCTAGAGGCAATTCAACAAACAGGAGAGCTATGGCGTTAGTACTATGTCGGGCGAACTCATAGGGGAAAAAACGATCCGACTATAGTAAAGCTAGCACAGGTAGAAAAGAACAACTTTGATTAGGAAGTGGTTCTATCATAGGACCTTCGTTAAACCAGTTGATACCTTAAGATATTGATTTCAAGGCAACAATTGCTGTGTGGCTGCGAGTCTCGTGCCGGGTTTTATTTCGTTCTCTAGCTATGCCAAGGAAATTTCAAGTCTCCATTTCTACCAGCGTGTTTTAATGTACATGCGAATCTTAAAAATCAATGCTAGAAGGTTTCCCTGAAACCGTTCAGGGAAGTCAGCAGGGCATCGCCTATCTTTCCAATCTAGAAACCAACCCAAATGTCTTGCACGGCCTCAAGTGTCCAATTTTCCTGCTTTCACTCCTCCGTCTTGATATCCCCTTGTCCATCCCTCAACTCCAGCTCAGCAAGCATTCGACGGACAGGTCCAGTAATGCGCTCTACCATAAATGCTTTCCCTAGTTCCCAAGATACAAGCGCGCGCGAATCGTTAGAAGAATCCGCACTATACCGCACCATATAAGCAATGGTGTCAAGCTCGGCGGACCTGGCCTTCCTAAGAACCGCAACAAACTTCTCTTTGCCCCCCGTGATACTGTCACGAAGAGCCCACATGCTATCGTAACGGCTCCCCTTCACCCGGATAGCAACCACGGATAGCGCGCGCTGCCATTCCTTAGAGTCGCTAATGGTATAGTCCTTGTCATAGGCAGCCAGAAGCAGATCCTTCAATATTATACTCCACACACTGCTATATCGATGAAACATATCCACAATCATTTTTTAGTACTCCGATGCAGCTATATGTTATTCAAGAGCAGCTATTGCGCTATCATCTTCTGCATTCATACCTTCGTCTAGGAGAGGGGGCCAGGGTGATCGCTTGTATAAAAGCATCAGTAGATGGCCATGCTAACAAAACGCCGAGTTAGGACTTGCTTCATTTAAATAGGATTTAGACAAGAACACCTACCGAGTCTTTGATTAGTAGAGCCTATGAAACTTGGTCATTGTAAACATTTATCCACATTGAGTGCTAAATCTTCAAGAGAGTAAAATAGTGACTGGAATCTCTCGAAGACCCCTTGCTACGGCCGTATCGAATTTCAGATAAGAGTTTATAGTAAGCCTCTAATGCATTATTACTAAAGCGGTTGCAAGCACTAGATAGATCAAGGTATTCTGTTCCGATAAGTCTTAATTCGCCTTACATCTCTCCGGAGATGCTAAATAGGAGATACTCTAGTAGTTGAGTGAATAAGAGGCTGGAGTCTCGAGTCATGTGACCTTTGCCATGGATTATGCACGCACTCCTAAGTTAAGTAGTATTTGTCTAGAATTCATTCGCCAAAAGAACCGATAGATACTCATTGCGGGGAGGGGAAAAGGATAAGGTTATTAGACATAGATTGAGGTTCATAACATTCTGATCAAAGACACCTGACAGATGGCTGGAAGCAGCTGGCGGTGGACATTTAGTGCATCTCTTTGTGACTAGTTTTCCAAGTTGTTACTTGAAAGCTGCCAAGACTGGTCTTAGCGATTCTTCATTGCCTATCTAGTTTAGAAGCCAGGCAGTGAAGTGGTGCAAATCCAAAGCTTTGGACCCTATCCAGAATGGATCGGAGGGAGCGGAAGGCTCTTGCTGTTATAGAAGCGTATGCAAACTCGTAAAACGAAGTAGGAGACGCTTAGAATCACCTGGCTGGTCGTCTTCAGCCCTAAGAGCCTCAAACACTCTCCTCAATTCGTAGATCATCTCATATCTAGCAATATCTATTTTGGAGCTGCTGGAGGGCGTATCATAACTGAATGAAGAGATTATGTCTCGCAGTAGCAGTAACATGTAAAGAAATTAAAGTGCACTATTAATCCATTAAGGATTGCTCAAGCCCTTGATTCCCTAATAGCGAATTTCAGGGAGTGTATTCAGCACCAGCGCAGGCCTAAGATGCTGTTTGCTCGAGCCTAGAATGGCGTTCTTCAACTTTCCTCGCTTAGGATAAGTTGCCGTAGCATCTAGGCTACTCGGGATCGAGGGTCTTTAAGTGGCATCAGATGATATGGCACCATCAATTGACCAGGGCTCATAGTGTGACCCATTCCTATAGCTCGGCCTTAATAACTTCCGCGGAGAGTATAGATCCCTAGGCAATGAGATTGATAACAGATGATCTTTAGCTTTTGCAATATCTTCTTCAGAAGCATTACTCTTGAAGTAATTTGAAAATGTAGTCTCAATTTCTAGATTATTAATGTCTTCGTTATATTACGAGAGGGATGAGGGATACGGGGTAGTCCAGCCCGAGCGGAGTATCTTATTATGCACACGGTGCCCGAAACTTATCATAAAAGGGTAACCATAGTAGTAACTCAAAGGGAGGTTAAGCAACTCTTAGCGAGATGGGTCCAGATAATAGAGACAAGCTAATAGGAATAGTATATCTGCAGTGTCGACTTGAGCCCAATATTAGTTGCAATGAGCCCACATTGCATTGGCCCGCTTGGTGAAGAATTGTCTACACGTCCAGAAACTCTAGCTTTCAGGCGTAGCTATATGGTAGCCTAGGAAGAGGCAGCCATTTATTCCACGAGGGAGTCGCTAGTTCCATTTGCTTTCTATCTCAAGCACGAGAGGTAAGATTTGAGTGTCCTAGCCTTCCAGCTTTCCTTCCCATTCTTTCAGGATGTCGAACATTCTTTTGAGGTATTTCCGTGATAACTTATACTTTTCCCGGCGCCTATGATCAAGAGGGGCAGCAAGAACCCATTCTTGCTTCGTTTTATGAAACCTATCCTCATCTAGCAGTATTGCCAATCGTGTATTGTTTGTCCAAGGAGTCTAAAGTCGGACCAGATGCATATCGTCAGCCTGCTCCATCAAACGATTATGAAGTTCATTTATCTAGTAAACAGGTACAAGTAGTTAGAATCTCAGGATATGAAGCTAGACATGACATATCATATATATCAAAGAAGAACGTGATAAACATTATAGGCTTGGATTATACATACTGGTAGGCCTGAGCATGCACTAGGCTAGGTATGACTCTAAGAGACGCAGGCTAAGTGAAGAACTCCTAGAAGATGCGTCTTTTTCCCCAAGTTTTGCCCGCGCGTTGTTGCCCACATATTTAGAGGGTGATATATTCCATGAATCTATTGGTTATTCGCATCTCGGTATTGGTGACTATAGGAGGGCGCCGCAGTTAACAACATGGCTATTGAATGTTATAGATGCGAGTACTTACTACGGAAACGCGGCATCCAAACTATAGTCCATAATATTCTAAACATACAACCCGGCTTGTCCGTATTAGACTTTTCTGCTAAACTTTGCTTCAAGTAAGAGGGGTTCGGCATCTGCATACCTATCCTTGAATTTCCAGATACCGTCTTCTTCGAAAGGCTTCTGAGATTTTTTGACATGATTCCATGCCTCATTCATTTAGGCTCTCCTCGGACTTAGCATTCCAGGGTCTGATAGAGGGAAATCCTTGCCTATCGCGCCCATGAAATTCGATCTAGCATGGTATAAGGGCGTACGCTCTCCTTGAATCTTATTAGTAGTGCTAAGTCGGCATTCATTAAGCAAAGACAAGAAACTTACTAGTAAATGGCGTAATACAGCGGCGACACCCTAGTAGATCGTCTTGTGAATCAGAGTTCTTAGAGTTGAGTAGAGGGATCATATCAAGACAAGTCTCTACCCTAAAGCAGCACTAACAATGATAGAGAGTAGCTGCCCTGTTAATTTGTTAATCAATTACACTTATGTACTGATATAAAGAAATTGAAGAGATAAGATAATAGGAAATAGAGAGAATGCAATCTAAGGCACTTGGAACGTAAAGGCTACTATATATTAATACAAGAATCACATACCTGTCTTTGCTATCGCAGGTGCATAGCAACACTGGTATCCTAGTACCGCCTATGCGGGTCTCATCGTGAAAAGTGTCGACTGCTTGGCATAAGTCCTTCTAGGTACTAAGAGGATTACTATCCACAAGGAAGGTATCAAGTGCTATATCGAGAATTCTAGCAGTGATAGCGCCATTCAGTATATAGATGATAACCTGTAGTAGTTGTCCGCAGACCATCGCTATCAAGTATCGGCTGGCACGAATTCTCATAGTACCCATTTGTGGCTAGGGTAGAACGACAAATAAGGAGTACCGCTTATCAAAGTCTGCAGATCAGTTAGCGTTAGCAAAATTGGATAGTGTAGATAATTAACTTTCAAACCGTAATAGAGCATTCTAGAAGAAACATCGATAATATTACATCAAGCCGTTCGCTAATACCTCATTCATAACCTTGCTATACATTTTGAAACATACATACTTCGCCAATTGAATCGCCCTTTCAACTTGGGAATCTAAGACTAGCTCAGGTAAGTCCCTAAATGCGACTTTCCCCCTTTAGCGACCTGTCCAAGTAATATAAGTTAGGACCTCTAGTATGTTCATATGCCGTAGCATCATACACGGTTAGAAATATGGATCTATCATGTATGGAGTCAATGATCCAGGCTTAAAGAGGAAGATCTAGATCCCGATAGTATTCATAGCAAGGTCCTCAAGGCCATCTCAGTCGACATCTAGAACCTCACGGCTATAAAAGTATAGCTTTGGATATCCTAAGGGAATGTGAGTAGAAATGAGATTTTTATCGCTAGCTGCCGTTTCTCTCTCTCGTAATCGTTTGCATACTAGCGCTAAAGCTGTCATTTTCAGATTTCTAGTTCTAGTTAGCTATTAGCAAGTCTAGAAATAGATCGGAAATGAGAGGAAATAATAGAAAGGGGTATACTTACTCGTAGAACCTAATAGGCCACCGACGTAAGAAGTAGATAAGACCATTATCGATCTTAGTTACAGTCTCTTCCTCGGGGTAATCTGCAGCTAGCAATGAGAACACATAAGCCAGCTTTTTCCTATCATCATAGGAGGTCAATTGGAGGGTATTATTAGGGTCTGCGAGCTATAAACGCATTATTAGTTAGTGGAATCAAGAACAGACCTGGCGATTTGTATTTACAAGGAGAAGGTTACCCAAGCACTCAAATGAAAAAGTTGGTAGTAGACATACTCAAGGGAAGGATTAACTTACCATATCGAATTTTAGCTCGTTCCTATGCTTGATATCCCGCTTGTGGTCCTGCTGCTGCCCTTTCTGTATCACTTAGCTACATTCGTGGCAATGAAGCTGTGGCCTATAGCCTAGTGGAAATTGGAGACTGATTTCCCAACAGCAATTCTCTAGGTTTGCAATGTATTATTCAGCTGCCTTGTTAAGATCTTCTAGCGACCATTTCCTCAACTTGAACCCACGTGGCAAGGCGGATTTCTTCTGCTCAGGTATAGCCCCAATCTAGTCCATATACCTGTCGATAACATCGCGATATTCGAATTTTACCTAGCTATTCTTTTAATACGCATATGGAGCCTTCTCCTAGCGCTCCATTTTCCGCTTAAGTATCAGCTTTGCAATTTCAATATCTAGCAACCTTTCTCCACGAAAGACCTCACCTAGATTGAATTCGATCTTGTATGTTAGTAGCAGCCCTGGTTTCTCAGGCTCGTTGAATATGTACTTAAGCGTATATTGGAAAGCTGGAAAGTCCCGGGGTGCTAGGTCGCTATAATTTGCCATTGCAATCCTAAGAGTCCGCTTAGCTGCTTCCATCTGTCGAACGTTGAAAGACTCGGGGACCGATAAAACAATGCCATCTGGGAGGCTAGACACTACAACTGTATAGTATTAGTTATTGAATATTAGGAATAAACAGAAAATATATTAGGTATTAGACTCAAGGTTTGTAGGAGAGGACTCGTACTATGGTTGCTTGTAAGGAACCTCAATCCACCATCATAGATATCAGCTAGAAGCACATTCCTCTTCATTATACTTCTATCCTTATGCAGTATGAGGCCTCGTCCTAATAGTTTATTTTTGCCAGGTTTCTAGTTATCGTTAGCTACAGCTAGTAGACAGCTAGAAGTAGATAGCGAATTGATAATAAATGCTTATAATATATCCTGATTCTGCTTCAGCGCTAGAAGAATCGCTAGACGAATCGCTAGAAGAATCGCTCTCCTTAGGATTCTCCTTAGGTTCACTATTCTCTTTAAGAGCATTGCCCTCCTTAGAGGAATCGTCACCCGCGAAGGGATCATCACTCCCCTCAAAAGCATTACCCTCTTCAGAAGATTCATCATCCTCAAAGGGATTATCGCTCTCCTTAAAGCGATCATCACTCTCCTTAAAGGGATCGTTGCTCTCCTTAAAAGAATCATTCTCTTCGGAAGAATCGTTGCCTTCAAAGGTATCAAATGTAAGCGTCTTCTTGACAGCCTTGGAATTCCTATGCTTAGCTTTAGGGTTAACTATCTTCAGAAGCTATCAAGCTTAGCAGTACAGTCAACGAAATATACAGCAAAATTGTAACGATACGAAGGAATGTGCTAGAAATGTGTAAATATACTAGGCAGTCGGCATTTGAATTTCCGAGCATCAACTATACATATAAATATGCAACTGCGCTCGAAATACAGTGTCTTTTCCTTCGCTCTATCTTCTATTAATAGCTGATAGAGGCAAACTATAATGCTTTAATAGATTGCATCAATCATTATTTAGAATCAGTTTCTTTGCCGGTCATGACTCATAATGCTACAAACTCTATGACTAGTGTGATTCTATGCCAAACATCACGTAAGTCAGCAAACTATTAACAGATTTCAAAGAGAAATGTTTACTGGTGCTTATTTAGACATAGTGAATTGTTTGTTGCTAAGGTTTGACAATCGTAAAGCAAAGTATAAATCTCAAATTATCCCTAACAAATATTGCATGACAAACTATCCGGCATAATGCATATCAAATAGCGCAAACATATCACCTTGAGGGCGCCCGCTGAACAATCATCTGTAGACTCCCATAGGATAACTACCCTTTAGCAAGCAGAAGCAAAACAACTAATGCTTGTTTGAGTATAGTTCACCCTTTCACAATTGTGATAAAGCCACTCAATTTGCAAACGTCTATTCGTAGCAATCAGATCTGCCAGGTTCGAAAACATCACTAGAATGTAGAAGGAATAAACTATTAATGCCCACATTGAGACAAGGGAATGAAACCGAGAAACTTCTTTTCCAATCTATAAGAAAGGGAGTCTCAATTGAAAACTTCCTCGAAACCTATTTGATAAATCAAACTTGCTATCTTTTGCATCCCGAATCACAGTAACACCAACCCTGATTATAAAGACGCTAATGCTAAAGGGGCCCGAAAAAGGGCAGAAGTCGCTAGATTCATTTATTCGAAATGGACAATGGTCCGCGTCGAACCTTTCCTCTACAGAGGGTGATACGGTCTCCAAGAAGGGTAGAGAAGTCAAGGGCGATAGCGCCGAAGATGAAAGAGGTACGGCAAATGCTATCGATTTGGTTAGTAATCATAATAAAACCATCCCTTTTGCTCGTCATAGCGTTAGGTTTAGAGAGGAAAAGTGCTAGGAGAGAGATAAGCATCTAAAGGACTCAACTCTAACAAGTACAGGATCTCCTCCCTACGACCCGATAGTAGAAGGCCTGAGGCGCTAGCCTTCCAAGCTCCCAGCTCCTCAAAATAATATTAAAGACAAAAGAACCATCTTCCCTTTCTACCCTACTTAATCTGTCTCTAAGAACGATTAGGACAAATGCGATAGTCTTATCCAAACTCTAAAAGAGCTAGAAGAGGCTTGAGACGAACGATTATCTACACTGGAACAGGAGGAACGAGTCGGAAGAGTAAACGATTTGAGAGATATGGAAGAAGGGTTTTCGCGTATGCATATGCTAGAGTCAGAGGCGTCAAATATAGAAACACTACAAAATACCACTCCGAAACTCGGGAAACGTTATAGGGAGATAATGCTATCTCCTACGCGAAAGAGGGCCAAGATAGTAAAGGAGGGGAGGTATCGCGATATGCAAAAGGAAGATGAGGCTTGATAGGATGGAGGTTCTGGTAGTCGTGGGGTGTTAGTAGTCCGCGAAGGCTGGATTACGTAAGCAGATAACGTAGAAATCGGCTGTACTTCGGTACGTGGTTCTCGGGACGTTCCGGCATTATTTGTAAGTCGGGTAGCGAAGCGAATCTAGCCGAATTCGTTCGCTAAACTTTAGCCGTACCTGTGCCTTTAATACCTCAGGCGCCTATCCTGCTCATGAAACATGCATATAAAAAATAGGATTACTCAAAACACCAGCTTCATTTGGCAAAAAATGACTCTGATGTTACTCCCCAGAGTTCGCGTTCCGGTACCGGGAATCGAACCCGGGGCTCCCCGGGTGCTTATATAGACAGAAGAGTCTTGAAAGCGGGGTATGTTAACCCCTACACTATGCCGGACGTCTTTTTGGAAATAAAAATGTTTATTTCGTCAAATCAAGCGTTTGGAAGCAAACTACGCTTGCTCTATCGAGAATTTATCATTGCCAGCGCTAGTGTATACTTTCTCACCCCCGGATGTAAGGCAGATTTGGTAGTTTTGACAGGGTGTACGGGCAAAAAATGCCAAATAGCATCCTTTTTTAACGCTAGGCGAAAATGATTAGTTCTAAGAAAAACAGTAGTAGAGTAGGAAGACAAATCTAATTAGCTCACAAATGATGCAGTAGTAGGAGCGTTTTTTCACGTGTTCTTAGTTATTATGCTTGCGGCATAATCGTGCTTCCTCTCTCTATAGGGCGTAGTATTACTTTCCTCTCCTACTTAAGCTTCATCTCTCTATCCCTCCCCCTCCCCTAGATTGCGCTAGTACCTTCTGCCGCGGCTTTTACTTCTATATATAATACTTAAAATACTTAAATAATACAGCTTTTTAAGACGTATAAGACTACATCAGCTGGGCACTATATGGACAACGCCCCGGAGCTTGCGTAGGGCCGCGGGGGACATGTTACGTATTACGCGGCTTTAGTTAGAAATAGTTAAAGCTAGTCAATTGCTCTGTTAAACTTAGTTGAAGCTCGGTTTTCTTAAGTAAGTTCAATTACTATCATAGTAAGGTGGTCTAGATATTCCTCTCTACAACGTCTTGAGGGAGTAGGAGGATTATTTGACTACTACCCCTATAGTGTAGAGGGATACGATTAATGCTGCCTTTTATTTGCTCTATTTATCGTCAAACATGATACGTTCTATTTGCAAGACGGGATTAGAATGATATTCTTTTATCTTTTTACCTAATTTTAGTGCGGTGCTATACGGCTCTGTATCGCTACAGTTATATGGGCTAGATACGACTCGGTCGCGTTATCGCTTCGAGTTATTAGTCTTATGTTCTCAGTAATTTGCTAGGCTATAGTAGATTTCATGACAATTCGAAGACATTGATAAGCACTCTAGTAATGCACCGTATAGATACAACGACGTAGTCATTTATGTTCCTGTCCTAAAGCATGTCGCAGACTATCCTACGCGTAGCAGATCTTCTCCTCAGATAGCAGTAATACGCGTGTTTGCCTTTGCATTTATATGATAGCCAGACGCAGTAAACGCGGATAAGACCCAGGTGGTATCATCGCTTTGCCGCAGAAGCGGTTTCTGTATAAATAGGAACCTCCGCGACGACGAAGTATAGCCAGATCTGAGTATAGCCATGGCTTGAGAAATTGAGTGTCTCGGGCATGAAAGTGTACATCTATATATCACTCGTGCTTGTTATCAGTCGCTGTCTTTGAAAGAGACTAAAGAGGAAATAGACGTCGCAGACAGCAGCAAAACGACTATGGTCTTCGAGAGGCCCGCTCGTAAATGCACGTCGTCTCTTCGGTAACAACTTTTACGTCCGTAGAAACTTGGTCACATCAGTAAAGACTTTCCAACCAGAGTTGGCACTCCTAACCGCCGGACGTGTAACACAGCATATACAAAAAGCCGAGAAGCCCAAACAGGAACAGCGTTGGGAGAAGGGTGGCAGCCATCAGGATCACATGACTGATAATATCCAGGGACCTGGACATAGCACAACAGGACAAGCTCTGCCAGATGACATCCATAATTCGTACAAGGCAGAATCGTGGATTGCTTTGTATCATCATTAGCTTCACAGCAATGAGAACTCAAATATAGGCTTGCTTCTGAAGTAAAATCCGCAATGAAAAATCCAGCGTAGCTATTTCCAACTCCTGAACACGTGTATGAACGGAAAGAGCTATTATGGTTCAAAAAAGATGCAAGTATAAGGAGAAAGTGAGGTAAGCCTGACGCATTTTGGCGTCGAAGCTGCCAACAAACCTCCCAAATATAGGTAGAGACTACTTGGCTGTAATACGCAAGAAGCCCATCTGGGTCTGCAACCGCTGTCAACAACAGATTCCAAGTCCTAGATAGAAAAAGCTCCGAATAACTGCCTACCTTGGTAGATAGAGAAGAGACGCTCCGTCTCGCTATTGGCTGAATCGTGGAGGTGCGTCTGCCAATGCCGCATGCAGGAGAGACAGAGGGAGATGTCCAATATACTGTCATTCGCTCCATATTGCCAAATACAGGACTTCTGTCAGGCTTCCAGATTCTCCAAATACATTTCCTCCGCGCACCATAGGCTCGAAGCAAATCTCACGTCAACAATGTCTTGCTTGGGAACGGCTAATCGATCGGAGACACCTCCCCCAGTGGTGTTGGGGTAAGATGGGCGTCTCCTCTGCAAATAGTAAGAACTGAATTTATGCCTGCAGCATGCGGGCACTTGCCGGCACAAGGCACAGCCAAACAGAACAGTTACGGTTGAGATGCCACATTTGGATGACCTCGCTCCAGCATCACTCCCGATCAGGCCTGGGGTGAGAAGTCAAAGACATGGAATGTATATCCAGCGTTGTGTGAGCAGAAGCCTAGTCGCGTTAGGCCAAGCTATATCATATCTAAGGCTTATGGACAGGGTTGGCGAAGAGTTCTTGCAGGCTGCAAGCTTATTATTTGTAGGAGTACAGCTTGTCAAGAGTTTAAGCCGTGGCGTGAACCCTCCCTCACCTGCTCCGGAACTATAACTTCGGACCGCCAACACGTAGTGTGGGCATAACATCCGCCTCAAGCACAAAGGAGCCTCATATAAATCCACTCAACGGTCCACTGTCTACCTAGGTAAATTGCCTATCTGTCTGCCAGCTCACACTACCAAATGGACGCCATGGACTATCCGTATTTTACCACCGCCGCGCCCCAAGCATATCCGTTCGTTGGCCTACCACCGACTCCCTCACATACAAATTCCCTCTCGGAGCATGATTTCAGCAGCAACCCCTCACCACCTGTTCGTTCCCAATTTCCTACAAGTAGCTTAAAGCTTGATCCGCTCTTCATCCTGACCCCATTACAGGATGCCAACTACGATTTCCAGTTTGAGAGCTACAATCAGCACTTCACGCACGATACCCAGAATGCCTTGCACAAACCACCACAGACCCCGCACTCCCAACACAACGGCCACAAACCTTCCTTCAGCAGCTCGCGGAACGGCCATGGCCTCGATCAGGATCTGGTGATCAATACCAGTACCAACCCCATAAACCAAGCTGGGAGCAATAGCGACGATGACGAGAACACGATCCCCGCCGTGTCCCGGCGCAAAGCCCAAAACCGCGCAGCGTAAGCAAAGCTTTCAGCCCCATGCATTCCTTGTTACTCCAGCTAATAACTAACTCTGCACACAGTCAACGAGCCTTCCGCGAACGCAGGGAACGCCATGTCAAAGACCTCGAAGCCCAGAACGCAAACCTCGAGAAGAGCTCGGCCAGCGTTGCCCAAGAGAACGAGCGTCTAAAACTACAACTTCAAAAAGCCACGACCGAGAACGAGATCCTCAAAATCACCACTGCGAATCCCCGCGAACGCTCCGAGCCCCTTCCAACACATGGCCCCATGCGTTTTTCTCCGACGGATTTCTATACCGAGGTATTGCACGCGCATGAGAACAAGACGCCGAGCCACCGTATTGTGACGAGTGAGTCGGGGCAGAAGCTATATGCTGCGGGAGCGACGTGGGATTATATAATTAATAATCAGCTGTACAAGAGGGGGTTGGTGGATATTGGAGATGTGAGTGATCGTCTGAAGAGGGTGGCTAAGTGTGATGGGCAAGGGCCGGTCTTTGAGGAGCGGGAGATTCTCGATGCGATTGAGAAGAGTGTTGCTAGTGGTAATGATGAGTTGTTGTGAGTAATCTTGATGAGCATGGCGTCGTGGATACCAGGGTGTTAGGGTGAAAACTGTTGGTTTGGATTGGGGCATGGACATGGGAGTTTGGGAAAGGCGAGTTTTCTCTCTCTTTGGCTATATGCTGGACTTATTTTCTTATATCTGGGTGACAGAACTATATACTATTACCTTTACTTTTAAAGCAAGGTTTCAGATTTTCCAAGTGGATGAAATAGCTGCTATCTGATTGTCTTGGACTGCAATACCAAGTCCTTCCTGGACGATTATCTAAATCTCAAAACTCTTTGGCCTGAAGATCGCAGTGTAAATCTTACGCCAAAGTCCCTATCTTATGCCAATCTACACAGGAGCGATATATCCTTCAAGGCTTAGCATACCAAGCCCAGGCCATCTAGCAAATTCCCACCATCCCTTTGGCACACAACTTCCAGCTACACAGATTATCTGAAGCCTCACTCGGTCCAACAACCGTGATACGAGAGAAGCGAGGGAGATTCATGCAGGCACAGGGATCGATCTCCATTTGAAGCACGAGATACCGGTCTATAAGGCTACAAGGCTTGATACGGTACTTGCCCGGTCCTCTTGAAGGGAATCTCTTCTCGTGCATTCTGAGCTGTGAGCTGTGAGCTGTGGGCTGTGGGCGATCAAGAGGTAGGAAGGAGCCTAAATCCGTTTCGGTCAGTTAAGGCGAACTCTCAAGGAGAGTTAATCAGTCACCTGCGAATTGAACATGAAGTATAACTGTACCGTTTGGCATTTCATCAGAAGTGTTAGTGGAAAGGTACCTAACTACTTTACTTGCCTCTCTTTTCACATCCGTTCCTAACCCCCTATGATCAATTTCCTACAGGTTCTGCTCAAACAGTGACTGCAAGCGGATAGAATGACTATGGTTGAGATTTCTATTGCTGTCAAGTGAAGAAAGATTCTTTCCAGTGGAGACGGTTTTGTGTACTTGAATGAACACTGCAAGTGGGAAGCAGCTGGGTGTAAAGTTTATCGGTACTGTATGGGCTCTGAATGAATGAATTTATTTCAGCATGTGGGTTGAGAAGCGAGGCTTTTGTACTGGCTTTGTTTGGCATGATTATACGCTCATTTGGTGCTGGGTAATAGACTCAGCTGGCGAATGTATACTGCACCACTACCCTATCCAGAACTTCCCCCTGTCCTGGTCAGGGGATTTCGTACTTGAAAATGAAGCTGTAGCAAATATCATTAGGCATAGTAAGAAAAAGAGCCCAGCACAAAGGAAGTGTAGAGATATACATATATTTTTACTATATTCCGTCAACACACTCAGATCCAACTGCTCAACAAGCAGCGCCGTATAAATACACACGATATGCATCCCTCCCCAAATCACTATTAATTACCCCAGCTCTCCCACTCCAAACTCCATCCAGTACCTAACTTAATAACAG